>BQNB010024316.1:0-55617 GCA_026074375.1 Tanacetum coccineum
AGTAATCATTGCACTAAATAAACAAACCAACTTCTAACCAGATTAATGATGGCTAATACAGTTTTCTATCATAAGGCTCAACTGCTCTTTTATCTTCTGTTAATTTGCTTGCGTGGGTTAAAGTGTCTTGAATTAATTATAGTCACCAACCAAACCCGTGCCAGTCTCTCAGGCTGAAACCCCCCTTTTACCTGTTAGAATTAGGATTAGAACTAACACAGGATTAGCATAGGTTTGACTTAGATTAGAATTAACTAAGATTAGTAAACCAAAATATAAATAAATTGAGAGATTTAACCTCGCTTCAAGTGTTTGACACCCTACTTACCACGAAACTACTACCGACCGGGTACACTGTCCGTTAAAGTGTTGTTTTTGGTTAAGTCAGCAAAATATAAATTTAAAACTTGAATCATAAAAATATACACCACACAACGACATATTAAGTTTTTGGTGCCGTTGCCAGGGAGTGAAATTTAATCTTAATTTTTATTTTTTATTTTGGTTTTTAACATTAGATCTAACCCTTAGGAGTAGTGTAAATTAGATTAGTGTAATTTAGAGTAGTTTATATTCCTGCTTGTTTGCTTTCTCTGTTTGTGTAATACGGCGTATGCAGTTCACTGAATACGACATATTGATTAATTAATAGTTTTTCTAGTAAGATTGTTACAGGATGGATGATCCAAACATTACTACAGAAGAATACATCAGGCTTGAGGAAGAAAAAGCTCGAAAACATGGTAAAGTGTTTAACTGGGAAACTGCTAAGTATGGTAAGATCTGGTATGATAAAGACATTCACGACCTTAGATTCGTTGAAACCGAATTCCTAGCCATAGCCTTTAATGATGAGGTATCATTTAAAAAAACACTTTCTTGTGAACCCACGGTAAGTTCTCTTAACGATGAAATTAACTTTAGAATTTTGTTTGACGATTTCGACGATGAAGATTACACGGTAATTTTTGACAAAAACTCGTTTTCTTATAAAATAATTTCTACCAATGATTTGAAAACGGATTCAGAAAATGATAATGAAAAAGTCAATTTGCCTTCACTTCCATCACCTGAGCATACAGTCAGTTGTTTTGATGATTTAGACTTCTTTAAAAATTTTGAAAATGAATTTCCAGCCATTGTTTATAATGATGCTCAAACAACTAAATCAGATTTATTAACTAAACCAATTTTAAACCCTCAACATATCGATGAATTTGAAATATCATTGTCTGAATATGATGAAGAGGAACAAAATATTTTGTACTTTAATGATCTATTCCCCTTCAACATATTCATCCCAATGATTTAAAATTTGAAAAAGACAATGATGATAATAAGATCGATATAATACAGTCTTCGAGGGGTAATGAAATTACACAAGGGTCAAATATGCTTTCTGAAACAAGTCATGATAAAATCACTAAAACCTTAAGAGCGAGAAGTTTTATCATGAACTTAAGAGTAAATATCGTAATTTAGATTTATTACATAAACGGAATGATATTCTATCTCATTATGAATTTGTATGTGCCATTTGGCATTCCGTTCGACCCTAAACGGTATTATAAGAATGATGTTTATACAAGCATGTTACGGAGACCAAGGTACGTTTTTATTTGCTTTATTTAAATTAGGAAAATTGGTCTCCAAGGACGGATACGGCGTATTAGGTTAAAACCTATACGGCGTATCTACTATTTTTAAATGATTGACTAAGTCAACAAAATTCGCCAATACGGCATATTAATCAGACCCCAATACGGCGTATTAAATCTGGGTATCAAAGCTCAACCAATACGCCGGATCTGTTTTACCATTACTTTTTTACTCCACACACACAAACGATTTTACCACAAGAAATTTCTTAGAGATCATTCTAGTTTTGATTCGTAATCACTCTTTTCTTCGTCAAGATCATAAGGTATCAAGCTTTCCCCTTTCGATTTACTATTTCAAATTGAATTTAAGAATTAGGGTTAGGGTTTGGTTTATAGATTTAGGAGTATGCCTTAGAACTTCTTAAGTCCCTTTTCCCTCCTGAATTTGAAATGGGTGGTTTTATGAATTAAAAATGTGTTAAAATGGGTAAAAAGGGGAATCCCTTTTTGTTTTCATATTGTAGAGCAATACGGCGTATCCACTCATATGGATATGGAGTATTGACCAAATTTTACCCAACTTTAAAACCCCAATATGACGTATTCAATTAATTGAATATGATGTATTGATAAGAAAAGGATCCTGAGTCATCAATCTGATACGCCGTATTGGTCTTAACCTATACGGCGTATTGAATATATTGATCCTTATACGGCGTATCCGTTTATAAATACACCGTATCCACCCTCAAAACAGAATGTTTAAAAATTCTAACAATATTTGTGCTATTTCGTTGATTTTGTAGATAGCATGCCAGCGCACCCCTCAACCCCCTCAGTGATCGACACGCTCGCGCCAACAGAGGCTCATAGTTATTCTCCGGCACAGAATGCAAGGGATATACTGAGGCGAGACCTAAAATCTATTGAGCAAAGACGTCCGTCAGTGCAATCTATTCTATGTGTAGAGGCACGAGTTCCTACCTTGATGTACATATACAACTCACTGCGACATGGTACATCTTCAACTCGAATATAGTCAGAAGCTACTTCTCAGCGAGAGGATTCGGCAGGGTGATCATAGCACGGGCACTAGATACACGCAGGGGCAGGAAGCGTGCATTAGTGTGAGTCAGACACACTTAGGGACGCAGATCAGTGGAGCTATTCTAGCGCTTTACACACCTTCTTGTACTCTCGCAGTCGAGATCTCTTATACTCGAAAAGAGTACACTCAAACACCACTAACATTCGATACGACGAACATCTTGGGATTCTAGTGGAGTAGCTGCAGAATCTACACAATCTTTTCTCTCTTCTCTGCTCTTCTGTGCGAGTACCTGCGAGGGCTCACGATGCATGACACACTATGGAGATACGCTGAGGATCTTATACCAATAGCACACCATCATTCACACACAGATACTGCCAGGGAGATGGCAAGGATGGATTCGTACGCTTACTCTGCTCTACAGGACGTTGACGATAACTATAGAAGCTCCCCGACTAAAGACAGGGTATACACGATCAGTACTACAGTCTAGAGGAGTATGATTCTATATAGATTATATAGTCAGAACTGACACACTATTGTGAGAAGGACACAGAGCGCTCCGCCTCACAATACTATTAAACTGAGTGAGACAACTCGTGATCTGAGTTTATTCTCCGAGCCATACATGATTAGAGTGGCATCCCTACTACATGCTATTATGGGACCTGATTGGAGGGAGCAGGGGCGAACGAGTGAGACGAGAGATCAATGGCGTACACTACACTACTATGACTTATGATTACATCATATTTACTGGGACATGAGTACTGAGAGTGAGAGAGCGCTCGTAAAGGGCAAGCTCCACTCGTCTGACCAATGTGATTCACCTAATTTATATTAGTCTATTCGAGTGGTCCACACAGTGTGTGTTGGGGAACGAAGATCGATGAAACTTATCCACAAACACTCCTTCGTATCTATGGAGCACAGAGAGTCGGTATTGCTCATCTCTTTTGAGCTCTACGTGACTACAGCGATATGATTAAGGGTCTCTTGACAGACCTGAAGATCTCTGTAGATCTCGTTCATAGGTACCTGTGAAGTGTGCCAATATGAAATTCTGAGAACATGGATAAGGGTATTTTTTATGATTGCACTCAAGGTGTTGATTTTGCATACAAATGGTTTGATAATTTGATTATGATGGTATTTATTCCTTCTTTGCTGCCAACAATATTCCAGAGCTTGATAAGAAAGATCTACAAAATCAAATCCATGTTGAGGATCTAGAAGAGATGGACTTGGTGGAACATTGCTATCTAGACTATGAGGGGAAAAAAAGATGCCTAAAGAATACTAGAAGGAAACTGGGCATGGCACAAAAGAAAAAAATAGTTTGACAGTCCAAGGTGGAGTGTCTCAACTAGCCACAAAGAGAGGACACTTTTACAAGGATTGTAAGGAATCAAGACAGCTAAAAACGATTGAGCCTACCAGAAGGACTGAGCCAGTTGAGGCAACTACTCTTTCAAATGCCTTAGTGTCTCCAGTGTGATAGCTTTGGCTATGATTAGAGTGACAAGCAGAAGAAGTCAAACCATTTTTGCTATCGCGAGTGTGCGAGCCGAGATTGTTTTTAAAAATTAAATTTATTTTTTTTATTCTTCAACAAGTTCAAGTTCACAAACTCTGATTATCTAATGACATAAATAGTTGTTCGATCTTGTTTTAAATGTGTAAAAGATCTAAAAGAGACAAAATGAACAATTAGTTAAAGACGTAAGAAACAACTAGGATAAATGTTGTCCTTAAAAAAACTGGTTTAGAAATCTGTAAACTAGACTGCTAGAACTTTAAGAAAAATGATCTCATATAAAAGAATATAAGAAATCTTACAATATGAATCGATAAGGAGATTTAGATATACAGAGCTTTTAAAAATTAGGGTTGGCTGACAAAAGAACTAGATAAGGTCAACTTACAGTACATAAATTTGAAAATCATCAAAAAAGCCTAATAATAACTTTTAGACATTAGATAATGGATAATTAAAACGTGATTAGGGTATAGGTTGTCCCACCTCCCTATACTTAGAACTTTATGCCTCCAAAACATGATTTATGTGTATCCTAGTCCCTAATGATTTACAAAAACTGTAAGTTGAAGCTAAAACCGAGTAAAGAAAAGCCTATAGAAGTTTGTAAAGAGAATGATTTGTCCTAATTAATTGAGGATAGGTATCGGATAGTGATGAAGAAGATTACCTAAGGTTAAAACAGTTGAGTATGTTTGAATAAACCGAGTTTGCTAAATTACTTTGTGTAAGTCTACTGAGAGCAAGTAAAACTCCTAGAAAAACATCAGATGATAAAAATAGGTAAAAACACACCTAGTCCTAGAGGCACAAGATGAACTGGAACCATCGAGATGTCTCAAAGATATGGAAGTATTTTGAGATGATCAATGAAAGTCTTGTCATGGTGAGTGGTAGTTTTGATCATTTGAAAATGATTGCAATACTGGAATGAATAATGGAAGATTTGCAAAACCATTTGGACCAATGTTTCAAGAGGTGAACAAACAAAATTTCTCTAAAATGAGCGAGAGAGCGCGCCGCGCCAGTCCAAAAAGGAACATGGTTCCAAGAACAGTCTTAACTAGGTCTGGCCCTATTTCACTTAATATTGCTAGATTAGTTAATATTATTCAACCAAGAACATCAGTGAATAATGCAGGACCCATGAAAAATGTTATTAATAATGCATATTCAACTGCTAGAAGGTCTTGTAACAAAATAACAACAGCTAATAACAGTAATTTTACTAAAAAGGTTAATATTGTTAAGGGAACAAGGGTTAATACTGCTAGGCCAAAAGAAGTTCTTAGTTCTTAGTGCTGTTAAGGGAAACAAGAGAAATAATGTTAAGGCCTCAGCATGTTGGGTTTGGAGACCAAAGCACAAAGTTTTAGACCATGTCTCCAGAAATAATGGTGCATCAATGTTCTTTAAAAGATTTGAATATATTAATGCACAAGGCAAATCCAAATCAGTAATGGCTTAGGTCCCCACAAGAAACTAATTTTTCTACCATTATGTGCAGGGCAATCCACAGCAAGATTTGAAGGATAAAAGAGTGATTGACAATGGATGCTCTAGACACATGACAGGAAACAGATCCTATCTTACAGATTATAAAGAAATTGATGGAGGATTTGTTGCATTTGGAGGTAATTCCAAAAAAGGGTAAATTACTAGGAAAGGTAAAATAAGAACTGGTAAATTAGATTTTGAAGATGTATATTTTGTAAAGGAACTAAAGTTTAACCTCTTCAGTGTCTCACAAATGTGTGACAAGAAGAATAGTGTTCTTTTTACTGATACTGAATGTGTTGTTCTGTCTCCAGACTTTAAGTTAACTGATGAAAGTCATGTTTTGCTTAAAGTTCCTAGAAAGGATAACATGTACAGTGTTGATTTAAAGAATGTTGTTCCTCAAGGAGGTCTCACTTGTCTCTTTGCAAAAGCCACACCAGATGAATCTAATCTTTGGCATAGGAGGCTTGGACATGTAAATTTCAAAACAATGAATAAACTAGTAAGGGGAAACCTTGTAAGGGGTTTACCTTCAAAACTTTTTGAAATTAATCAAACCTGTGTTGCTTGTCAAAAGGGAAAACAACACAGAGCTTCTTGTAAGACCAAAATAGTTAGTTCAATCAGCCAACCATTACAAATGTTGCACATGGATTTGTTTGGCCCAACATTTGTAAAGAGTTTAATGAAAAAGATGTACTGCCTAGTTGTCACAGATGACTTTAGTAGGTTTAGTTAGGTTTTCTTTTTAGCCACTAAGGATGAAACTAGTGAAATCCTTAAAACATTTATAACAGGCATAGAAAATCTAATAGACCTAAGGGTGAAAGTGATTATATGTGACAATGGGACTAAATTTAAGAATAGGGTCATGAATCAATTCTGTGAAATGAAGGGTATTAAGAGGGAATTTAGTATTGCTAGGACTCCACAACAAAATGGAGTAGCAGAAAAGAAAAATAGGACACTAATAGAGGTTGTTAAGACTATGCTAGCTGATTCAAAATTGCCAACAACTTTTTGGGCTGAAGTAGTTAATACTGCTTGTTATGTCCAAAATAGGGTGTGAGTTATCAAGCGTCACAACATGACACCTTATGAACTTTTTCTAGGTAGAAAACTTACCTTAAGCTTCATGAGACCATTTGGATGTCCTGTTACAATCCTTAATACCATAGATCACCTAGGTAAATTTGATGGAAAGGCTGATGAAGGGTTCTTTGTAGGATACTCTACCAATAGCAAAGCATTCAGAGTATTCAACATTAGAACTAGGATAGTAGAAGAGAACTTGCATGTTTAATTTAGTGAGACTACACCAAATATTGTAGGAAGTATACCTAATTTACTTTTTGATATAGATGTACTAACAAAATCTATGAACTATAAGCTAGTTGTTGCAGGGAATCAATCTATTGGTAATGCATGTACAAAAGCTTGTGATGATATAGGTAAAGCTAGAGTGGAGACAATACCTGGGAAAGATTACATACTGCTACCATTATGGCCTCAAGATCCACAATTCTCTTTTAGTTCAAAGGATTCCCCTAATGCTAGATTCAAACCATCAGGGGAGGAGGAAAAGAAGAATGTTGGAGATTCAAAGAATAAAGATAGTGAGGTTCCAAGTATAAAGGAGCCAAGAGTTAATCAAGAGAAGGATGTAAATATCAACAGAACTAACAATATTAATAATGTTAGTCCAACTGTTAATGTTGCTGGCATAAAGGATAATGTTGTTGATGAAAATATAGTTTATGGATGTGTTGATGATCCAAATATACCTAATTTAGAAGAAATTGTCTATTCAGATGATGATGAAGATAATGATGCAGAGGCTGACATGAACAATTTAAATACATTTATGCCTGTCAATCCTATTCCAACTACCAGACTTCACAAGGATCATCCACTTGAATAAATCATTAGAGATATACATTCAGCACCTCAAACCAAAAGAATGACAAAGAGTGTGACTAAACATGGTATGTTTAGTTCAGTGCAATAGAGAATCAACCATAAAGGCTTTCAAAATTGTTTGTTTGCATGTTTTTTTATCACAAGCAGAGCCCAAGAAGGTAATCTAAGCATTAAAATATCTAAGCTGGATAGAAGCTATGCAAGAAGAGCTTCTATAGTTTAAGTTACAACAGGTTTGGACCTTGGTGGATTTACCATATGGCAAAAGAGCCATTGGTACTAAATGGGTGTACAGGAACAAGAAAGATGAAAGAGGTATTGTGATCAGGAACAAGGCTATATTGGTTGCTCAAGGGTACACATAAGAAGAAGGAATTGATTATAATGAGGTTTTTGTTCTAGTTGCCATAATTGAAGCAATCAGGATATTCTTAGCCTATGCCTCTCATAAAGACTTTGTGGTGTACCAGATGGATGTAAAGAGTGCTTTTCTGTATGGAAAGATTGAAAAGGATGTCTATGTTTGTCAACCCCTAGGTTTTGAAGACCCAGACTTCCCTGACAGAGTTTACAAAGTAGAAAAGGCTCTCTATGGTTTGCATCAAGCTCCCAAAGCTTGGTATGAAACCTTGTACACTTATTTATTGGACAATAGATTTCAGAGAGGTTAGATAGATAAGACTTTATTCATTAAAAGGGTCAAAGGTGATATTCTACTAGTTTAAGTATATGTAGATGATATCATTTTTGGATCTACTAAGAAGGTTTTATGCACTGAGTTTGAGAAGCTGATGCATAAGAAGTTTCAAATGAGTTTAATAGGTGAGCTCACATTCTTCTTAGGACTACAAGTGACACAGACAAATGATGGGATTTTCATCAACCAAGACAAGTATGTGGATGAAATTTTGAAGAAGTTTGGTTTTTCAACTGTGAAGACAGCAAGTACACCTATGGAAACTTCAAAGCCTTTGATGAAGGATGAAAGTGTTGAAGATGTTGATGTTCACTTATATAGATCAATGATTGGATCATTGATGTATTTAACATCTTCAAGACCTGATATAATGTTTGTTGTATGTGCTTGTGCAAGATTTCAAGTCACATCTAAAGTTTCACATCTTCATGCTGTGAAAAGAATCTTTAGATACTTGAAAGGTCAACCTAAATTAGACCTTTGGTATCCTAAGGACTCGCCATTTGACTTGGAAGCTTATATTGATTGTGACTATGCTGGTGCAAGTTTAGATAGGAAATCCACAACAGGAAGTTGTCAATTTCTTAGGAGTAGATTGATTTCATGGCAATGCAAGAAGCAAACTATGGTGGCAAATTCTACAACTAGAGCAAAATATGTAGCTGCATCAAATTGTTATGGATAGGTATTATGGATACAAAATCAATTGCTTGATTATTGATACAACTTTATGAACACTAAGATTTTCCTTGACAATAAGAGTACTATCTGCATTATGAAGAAATCCAGTTTTTCACTCAAAGACAAAGCATATTGAGATTAGGCATCACTTTATCAGAGATTCTAATAAGAAGAAGCTTATTCAAATGATCAAGATTCACACAGATCAGAATGTTGCAGATTTACTCACAAAAGTATTTGATGTTGGCAGATTTCAATATCTGATTGCAAGTATTAGAATGCTTAACATCTGAAGTATTGGTTTAGGGGAGGTTAATTATGTTAATTTACAGCAGATTATTCACAAAGGATGGTTGAAATGGAATGCAACAACTAGTGAGGATGGAATTAAGGTTAAAACTGGTAACTCAAAAGTTAATGTTGTTGGGCATTACTTAGTACTGCTGGGCAAAAGTTAGTACTGCTAGGCAAAAGTTAGTGCTGCCAGGCTACTTACTACTGCTAGGTTACCGTTGGTGTTACAACTGCTGAGGGTATTGTAGGTCTATAAAATGGAAACTTCACGTATAGGTTTCCTTTATTACCTATTTAAGCGCATACAATCACACCATATTCGTTATTAATCTTTCTAATACTCTCTCAACTACAAACCCAAACTTAATTTCATCATCGACTTCAATAATTATCATCAATAGAGGCTTTAAAATTTGCTAATTCACATAACATGGTTGCTTACTTGGACAAATCCACGGAGAATGCTGATTTTGATGAGATAGTGGACTTTCTGAATGCTAACCCAATACGATATGCCTTAACTGTAAGTCCAACTATCTATGTGTCTAATATTGAGCAGTTTTGGTTTATTACAAAGACCAAAACAGTTAATAATGAAACACAAATACATGCCAAAGTTGATGGCAAGACTATAGTAATAACAGGATCATCTGTGAGGAGAGATCTTTACATCAATGATGAGGATGGTATTGCTTGTCTAACAAATACTAAAATTTTTAAAAACCTTCAATTGATGGGATGTTAAGAAACTTGGATCCTAATTCTAAAAAGTTTTTAATGTATCTAAGGTTTTTACAACTGTTTTTGAACAATCAAATTGAAAATCTTACAAAAGTTTTTAATGATGAATATGATACACATTCTCATACTAAAAAGGTTTTTGCAAACATGAGAAGGCAAGGAAAAGATTTTTCAGGGACTGCGACACCATTATTTGCTACTATGTTGATACAAGCAGTGGAGGGTGAAGGTTTAGGACAACCTACTAAACCCCAACACATACCTACTACTGCTTTACCATCTTATGTTGAACCAATCCCTACTATTGCATCATCATCACACCTTAAAAAGACCCACAAACGTAGGAAAACTAAAAGAAATGCCACTGAGATATGTTAGTCTAGCAGACCTACTACCATTGTAGCAGATCAGACTATCCATGAGGAGAGGAGAGACAGTATGGAAAGGGCTGCCACTACTGCTATTAGCTTAGATGCAGAGCAAGGAAGTGGTAACATTATTAGGACCCAATCCATGGCAACACTTAATGAGCCTATTCCTTAGGGAACTAGTTCAGGTAGTGGTCCTAGGCGCTAAGATACCATATTGGGCGACAGACCTGCTCAAACTAGGTTTAAGAGGTTGTCTAAACAGTCTAATGATCTACATCTCTCAAGAGTTAACACACTTGGAATTGGGAAGGACGGTATGAAACTAAATGAATTGATGGAAATTTGTATAAAATGGTTTGAAAGAGTTCTTGCCTTAGAAAATATAAAGACTGCTCAGGGTTTGGAAATTACTAATCTAAAGAAGAGAGTCAAGAAGTTGGAAAAGAAGAAAATGTTAAGAACTCCACAACTCAAGAGGAGGTTATTCAAAGTCAGGATAGAGTCTTCTGCTGAAAAGAGTTTGGGTGATCAGGAGGATGCGTCCAAATAGGGGAGGAATGAAATTGACTAAGATAAAGGGATTTCATGGTTTCAAGAGGATGCAAAGACTTAGGGGAGGTATGGTCATGATACTGAAATTAATATTGTTAGTACATCAATTACTAGTGCCAGTATTAATATTACTAATGCTGAACCTGTTATTACTGCTAGTGCACCAGTTGCTACTGCTAGTGTATATGTTATTACTGCTTAACCAAGTACTCCTCCAACAACAACAACTTTTATTGAAGATGAAGATCTCATAATTGCTTAGACCCTTATGAAAATGAGAAGTGTGAAATCAAAAGAAAAATCAAAGGAAAAAGGAGTATCTAGTGAGATTGCTACAAGACTAACAAGAGGAGTGACTATGAAGAAGCTAGTGAGACTGCTACAAGACCAATAGTACCACCTCAACAACAACTAATAATACCACCTCAACAACAACTTGATCCAAAAGATAAAGGAAAAGGGATCATGCAAGGGCCTAAGAAACCAGTGAAAGTGAAAGGCAAAGATCAAATAGAATATGATATTGATATGGCTAAAAGACTTCAAGTATAGTTAGATGAAGAAGTCATGCTTGAAAGAGAAAGAGAAGAAAAAGCTAGTAATGCTGCATTTATTGAAGAATAGGATACCATTGAAGTAAGAATAGATGCAGATGCTTAATTAGCTGAAAGGCTTTAAGCAGAAGAGAGAGAACAGATGTCTGTTGAAGAGAGAGCTAGACTACTAATGGAATTAATTGCAGCTAGAAAGAAATTCTTTGCTGCAAAAAGAGCTGAAGAGCAAAGGAACAAACCACCTACCAAAGCATAACAAAGAAAGAAAATGTGTACCTACATGAAGCATATGGCGAGATACAAGGATAAGGATTTCAAGGGTAAATGCTTTGATGCAATCAAGCAAATGTTTGACAAAGCTTACAAACAGGTAAATGATTTTGTTCCTATGGATACTGAAAGCAGTAGAAAAAAAGCAGTTAGTAAGAAAAGAGCATGTTAAAGGCATAGTAAAGAAAGTGCCAAGAGTCAGAAGATAGAGGATGATGCTGAGAAGGCAGAGCTTAAAGCTTGTTTGGAGATAGTTCCAGGTGATGATAGTGCTGTCAATATTGAATCTTCAGCTACAAAATATCCAATAGTTAACTAGAAGAAACACATTCTAGCAGAAGACAAGATGTATTATCAGATCATCAGGGCTGATGGAATAAATATTACAAGATATTTAGTACAATGCTTGATGATTTTGACAGACAAGATGTGTTAGATCTATACAGGTTGGTAAAGGAAAGAGTTAAGTCAACAAGCCTAGAAGGATATGATAGATTACTTTTGGGAGATCTCATCACTTTATTTGAACAAAGTGAGGAAGATGAAATCTAGAAAGCACAACAGGACTACACATTGATAAGCTGGAGGTTATATGATTCATGTGGAGTATATTTATTATTGATGGATACTGGAATTACAATTCACATGCTGGTAGAAAAGAAATATCCTCTTACACAAGAAATGCTTTCAAGAATGTTAAGTAGGAGGCTAGAAGTTGATCATGAATGTGAAATAGCATTTGAGCTCCTCAGATTTATCAAGTCACAGTACAAGAAGTAGAAATTTTTTTGGATACATCCTCCTGAGGTTCAAGAAGATTTAATTCAAAACTTGATGATTAATATGATGAATATCAAGTTTAGGGGAGGATTGTTGGGAATAAAAGGATTTTTAACTGTTACTACTACTAGTTCAAGTTACAACTACTAGTTGGAGTTACTGCTGCTACTTAAGATTGAAGAAAAAGTTCTAAGTCATTACTACTGCTAGTGTAATATTAGTACTGCCAGTACAAAATGTTACTACTGCTAGAAGAGTTTATGTTGTTACACTTAGTTAGTATTGTTAGTCTATTTTAGTACTGCTAAAGAGATATGTATGAGATATTTTAAGAAAAGATATGTATGAGTAGAAAATGCGTTGTAAGCCTATTAGGGTTCCTTGGGGTATAAAAGGAGACCCTCGTGCATGTAGTTCATATATCTCATTCGTTATATTTAGTCATATATAGCTTTAAGGTTTTGTATAACCCTAACACTATCAAGAGTGTTTGTATTAATATATTAAGGCTTAAAGTTTGGTATTATACAATCTTGTTTTTATTACTTATTATTCTTAGTATCATAGACTAGATTCTGCATAGTCTTTAATATATTCAATCAAAGTTTCTACGATAGTTGTCTTGGATTTATTCAATACAACTAAGCCTTTTACAAGCTAAGCAAGATCTATTAAAGTGGGATCAACAACACTTCTTACCAACATACTCATCCTTTGACATCACTTGAAGGCTGACAATCTTCCTCAATCATAGACCTTATGACTTGATCTATTTGAAATTATATACTTGACATTCTTTGTGGAATTTCTTTTTTATCACAGCTTGCGGAAGTGTATCTTTGGAATTCAAAACTATCTTCAAGTTTTGTTTAATGTCGTTGAATGTATCCTTAAATTTTAAGAATGAGTATGTGGCCTTGACTGCGGCTCAGCTAGAATATGATGGAAACGCCATCGACTTGTCCTGCATGTTTAAGTTAGTAATAAACAGATATGCATGAATATGTCTTTGTCATTTCGTTGAATATGGTTGCAATAACCATGGTTCCTCATTAATCAATATAAATATTGCCTATGATCCGGTAGAATTAAAAAAGAATCTCCTTGACAGGGTTTCACAGCTGCACTAGCCGTTCTTATTACCAGAGCGTCTCAAAGCAGACAACATGGTAAGAGTGAATCTGTGAGTTACTGTCTTACTGATTGAGCCATCAAAGCGTGTTCAGTCTTCCCATGCCCAGATGTCCTTTTGAGGCTGCCACAATGGACATGAGATTGAAAACTTATTTGAAAAATTAGTATACATGTTAATGAATAAAGATTTTTAAACATATTGAAAGTTTTATTTTTTTTAAAAGCATCCGTCAATTCTCATTAATACACACAGATTATATTTACGTCTATATTGGACTCTTGTACAACTTATGTTCTTGATGATGAACAACAAGTGTATATGGAATTGTGTACTAATGAGATTTATTGATTGATCTCGTTGGCTCTAGACTCTATAAGTGCATATTTGTTATTTGGTGATTGGAGGCTGGAGCGGACTGCCACCTTTTCAATATCTACAATCTTGGAATGAGAAAGTCGATAGAAACGTGTTGTACTCTGTAAGAAATGAAACAAACTTCTTTTGAGAGAACCCTGAGTAACTAGGAGGGTTGTGCTTTGCATCACTGGGTCAATGATGACTTGTCTTCAATACCATAATCATCTTTTGTGATTACCGATAGATTATGCATTGACCCAGTTTTTGCCTAAGGTTATATAGAGGGCTTCTTTCTTTTCACCCTTTTCCATACTTTTCTTTTTCATTCTTTAACCCCTTTAATGTTAAACCAACGCGTCCTCAATGTCATCATGTTGGGTTTGTTCCAGTGATAACTCATGCCTTGGATAACATTTTCCATAATCTCACTTTACTCCATTTTTAAATCATACCTAAGGACTTCTAATCTATCTAATGAAGTGTCCCTGGGTAGATCCCTCCAGTTTTGGCAGGATCATGGAAAAAAAATACCTATCCTTAACCGCCTTATAACACCATACGAAACAACAGTTGGTCGGTCTTTGGTATTTCTATAGTAGCCATAAAAGCATTAAAAAATCAATTAGCATGTTTGAGAAATCATTTATAACACATTGAGAGTTTTTTATATCACCAAAAAGCTCCCCCTACACATGTGTATCATATTATGATAGAGTTTTGCACATGCGTGGTTGGGAATTCACTTATAATCAAGAGATCTTATCAATTATTAAGCAATATTGATCACATTTTAATCAGCATTCTCCCCCTTAAAAATTGCATATGTGGAAACAATTTATGAATTAACAAGTGAATTAAAATACAAGTTAATGTACGTTGATCCACTTGTAGAATGAACGAGCATAGGAAAACAATGTAGCATACTGAATGAACTAGTTAATATGAATTATCAAAATTACACCTGTACTCCTGGGCGATTTATACCTCGGCTATACTAGGCGATTCATACCTCGGGTATATTAGGGGATTTATACTAGGTGATTCATACCTGGGTAATTTGCGAAGGGCGATTTATACAAACCCATACCCAGCCTAAGTCAACTCGGTAATTACCAAGTTAACCAGGTCAACTTAGATGAGTTAGTTCCTATCATTGAGTCAAAGTCAAAGAAAAACCAGAACCAGAAATAGATAAGCAGACTCGAATTAAACCTATAACAACAACATCAACAATCTACATTAACAATTACAACAACCTAAACCAATCTCAACATTAAATCCATCAAACTAACCTACAACCCATTATTACCTTTCATTACAACTCCATCTCCTTCATACAACATGACCCGATCACAAAAACAATAAATTAATTTTAGTTTTTTTTTGTGAGGTACAAATGAATGTTATGATCATATAAAGATCACACATGAAAGAAACATCATCATTCATCTGTGGAAGGATAAACCCTCTTTGATATACGAGGTTAATAAAAGAACAAAGACAAGAGTATCTCATTATCTCTTTATTTTGTCTAAAGAATCATAAACAAAATCCAACACCTACCTGAGACCTTTATTTCAAGATATTGAAGACCATTCTTGCTCGTACTTTAAGGTACTAATAAAGGACATTCAATTAATAAGCAAAAAGAAAAGGGGTAATGGATTGTTTGTGATTTGTGTAATCAAATGGTTTGATTGCGTTTTGTAATAGGATGGGTGGTTGCGTTTGATTTTTAGGAGTATTGAAAAATAGAGGTAGATGAATAAGGTTAGGTTTAGTGTGAGATATATTAGGGTTGGGAAATTTATATTGGGGATTATGGATCTGTTTAATTACAGGCCGACTATTTCATTACTTGATGGGCTGGCTGTATGTGGACCGAGCCATAACGACACCATGTATGCTGAGTTTTTTTGTTATACATCTTGGGCCTAGTATTGTTTGGCTTGTGTTTATGGTTTGCATAATAGGTTGGGTTATTGTATAGTGGGCTGACGATATTGACTGTTAAGTATGATTTGATTAAATGGATTGAGTCGAGGTATTAATACACTTTCATGATAGGAATGTCTAAAAAACCGGTTTTATTACTGGACGGAGCCATTATTATGTTCTATTTTATTGAGGCCTGATATCCGTTAACGATCATAACCAATTAAAAATAACGAACAACAACACATCAAACATAATACATTACACTAAAAAGATCCTTATCAAAATTTACCTTCACTTTTAACGGCTATTATTGAACTTTAATGACTACAGGGTTCTAGTACGATGTTTCTTATTTAGGATTGAAGTCTGCCTTCTCGGGGAGTGTACTTATCTCGTCTTTGATTTTTTTTCTCTTTTTCCATAATGAAGATGACTTGTTTGGGCATATACGATTTGTGATAAGGTGTTGTGTTTTTATATACTTTTGGGTGAGTATATGGTACTTAGAGAATTATCTCTGCACCGTTCTTCGTCACACAAATAGTATAAGATTAAGTCATAAACTTAGGATTTTGCTTCATTCTCGGGTTTGTTCTATCGGGTTATCTCTATCAGTGGTCATCAATATTAGCTGATAGAATAGATAAGGAGATTTAGATCGGGTTGATCAAGAGAGATTTGAAAAGAGATTAATTTTTTATTTCTTTTTTGACATCTTCTCTCAGTGTACTGCTTATGCAATCACGGGTTATGACGCTAAGTAAGCAGTTCCAGTTAGGATTCGATGTACACATGAGTATGATGACTCCTTTAGATGTTATCATCATGGAGGGAGAAATGTGTACGTCAAGGACGTATAACAAGTTCACTTGATCGGGCTTTATAATATTTGTCAAAGGTTAGTCTGCAGAGGTGATTAGTGCTTCAACTTGTTACTTTGATGTTACCATTTTGACTTATGTGTTTGAGGAACAAATTGCTTACGCTCAGGACTTAGTTGAATTTGGTGTAGCAATTCATACCATCACTTTCCTGGAGGGAGAAAAGTGTATTTCCGGGTCTTAATTGATTTTGCTGCTACGGTTTTGACTTTGTTGAAAGGGATAAAGTGTGTACTTTATGGTTTTTGGCTGAATTCCACAAGACTGGGATGCTTCCTAAGTGAGACGATGTTGATGATATCATCCCTCCTATAGAGTATCCTAAATGAGAAAGGAGGTATTTGAGAAGACTAGTGCACTAATTCTTATCAGTCTCAAGGGTGTCTGTTTGGGAGGAAGATGAAGAAAAAGAGCCTACTAGTTGGGAGGGAGTAAACACTCAACTAGATATTGCACAAGAAGTTCAGAGCAAAATTCACATCAAAGTCGAAGTATTTGGATGAGAGAATTTCAAGGATGACAAATAAGAAGCAGATTTAGAAGACTTTGACATGACCAGAAGTGCAAGAAAATAAAGCTTCTTCAAGACATGCAGTTGATTCAAAAACTTCGAGATGACCAGAAGTGTATGAAGAAAGTTGTTGAAGACATGTCAAGAAGTTATGAATAGAAATCCAATCAAGACCGAGATCATCGGTAGAAAAAACTTCTAAGTCACATCTTGCAGTTATTTACAGTCGTGCTGTTTTTAAGCTTAAAGAAATAAAGCTGGAGCATTCAAGTAGATCAATGTCATTGAAGATAATCTCAAGGAATGTTGGACACCATTCTTATCATTTTACTTTATTTTTTCTTATAGGAAACATTGTAACCAATTCACGTGTGACACCATCTTAGAGGGAGATTGTTAGCCTCACTATTTTGTAAAGGCTATAAATACCCCCATGACTCTCTATGGGGGGTGTGGATATTTATTATAGTTTTTCCTTTCTCTTTCTAATAAACACATAGTATTTATCTCACCTTCTCTCTACTTTCTCTCACTAAACAAAATATTTCATCTTGTTTATTTTGATCAACCAAGACCTCCCAAAAGAAACCGGGTCAATTCATAAGCTGTCAAAATCACTAAGATGATTGCTGACATTGAAGACAACATCATGGACCCAGTGATGTAACACACAACCCCCCCTAGCCACTCAAGACCTCTCAAAAGACTCTTGTTTCATTTCTCACGGAGATCAACACATTTCTATCGACTTTCTCATTCCGAGTTAGTTGATATTGAAAAGGTGGCAGTCTACTCCAGCCTCCGATCACTAAAAACAAAGTGCACAATCGAGTCTAGAGGCAAGAGATCATCAATACATCTCACTAGGACACTATTCCAATGTACTTGTATTTCATACACTATGAAAACAAGGAATTATTAAGAGTCCTACGCATTATCCTTGTGATATTGCCAAAACATCAGAGTGATACTAAAGTATTCACAATGACGATGGAAATCCTGCTAGAACCAACATCAAACAAGTTCTTGGTAGGTGACTTGTGAGATCTAATAAGGATCAAACTTGTGATAACTGGAAAGCAACAATGGTGCAATTCCTAGTGAATCAAACTTGTTCCAGTATTTGAATTAACGGATGGTTTGTAAAACTATCAATGTGTTCAAAAACTGATTTATCGAGCACGTTGATTGACTAACTTTCCAAAAACGGCTTTGTTGATGAATTTTGAAATGATCAAAACTCTCGATGTGTCACAAAAACACTTTAGCAAGTGACACATCGATTGATTTTTAAATTAATTTTCTCTTCAATCAGTGGGATAAGGACTCATTGGTTCACTCATTTCGTGTTTTATCTGCTTTGAGTCGCTCTGGTTTGAGAACGGATAGTACAGATGCGAAACCCTGTCAAGGAGATTCTTCGGAATTCTACCTGATCACAAGCAGTATTTATACTGATCAACGGGGAACCGTGGTTATTTTCAACCGTATTCGACAAAGAGTGACAAAGACCTCTTGTCCAAAATGATTTGATTCAAACAAGGTTTTAATAATGACAAATTTTGAAATGAATAAAACTCTCGATGTGTTACAAAACCACTTTTGCAAGTAACACGTCGATTGATTTTCAAATCGATTTTTGGTTTCCCGACAGTAGCTGTTTCTGGTCCATGACAAGCCGAATTCATAGTCACATGCTCATACTCGACCAAAAAAGATAAAGATGTCAAGAAATTTCAAGTACAAGTTTGAAGACTTCCGCTACTCTGATACCGTACGTCCTTCTTGAAGAAAAGTATGAGCATGTCGGTCCGAAGGTCACAATTTCACAAGATGACAAAAGATCACATGATGATGATTTGAGATTATGTTTGGCTGATGATCTCATGAAAGCTCAAGATCACATCACAAGACAAGATGAAGGAACATGCTCTAGCCTTAAGACAGAGCTCACTACAACATATTATTACAAGATAATAATCAAGGTTCAAAGACTACGAGCAAAGACTAAAGACGTTCACAGAATGTTAGGATTAATTTTTGTAAATTGGGGGTGACCTCCCTTAGGGGCAGATTGTTAGGATTACATAAAAGTATATGTCACTTCCAATGTATCGTGAGATAGCTCGTAGTGAATCGTGTAATTAAACATAAGCTGACCGGGCCTATGTTTGGTAAACCAACATAGTATGGCGTCAAATGGATACTATATAAGCCATCAGCATCCCATGGAGAGGGTGTTGGTTTATTTGTAAACATTCCATTCTTATCAAGTTTCTAGTTTTCTCTCTACATTTGTGCCAACCACTCTATCTCCCTAAATCTCTTCTAGTATTACTTGTTTGTGAATATCATCAGGAACGATTTGGTACCTCTTCGATCCGACACCATCCGGTTGGTGCAAAATGGATGCTCATTCCACGGACTTCGGTCCGAGGATCCGAATCAACATCTTAAGGATTTCTTAAAAATTATGGACTCCATTGACCTTAATGTTGAAACTAGGGAAAGGACGTGCTTGCGTTTGTTTCAATTTTCCTTTTGAGACCAAGCTAGCAATTGGCTTAAACGTCTCCTCACGGGATCCATCTCCACTTGGGAGGATCTTACTACTCGTTTCCTTGCTCGATTCTTTCCACCAGGAAGGACTTCTAAACTTCGAAATGATATCTTGATGTTCCAACAACACCAAGGTGAATCTTTATCCGAAGCATAGACTCATTTTAAGGACTTACTCCAAAAGTCCCTCATCATGGCATTGATCTTTGGCTCCAAATCCAAATCTTCTATGATCATGTCAATCCGATCACAAGGCAAACCATTGACCAAGCGGCCGGTGGCAAGCTACGTGACAAAAATGACGAAGAATCATGGGCACTATTAGAGGACCTCGCCCTCTATGACAACGAAAGTTGGAATGACCCAAGAGACTTCACTAAACTGGTCAAGGCTATCTATATGCCTCAAGATGTCCCGAGTACATCCGACCGTCGTCTCATCGAGCTTGAAAATCAAGTCCAACGTATAATGGAAGCTCATCTCTCCCAATCCAAACCCGTCCAAGTGAACAAAATCGCTTCTTCATGCGAAATTTATAGTGGTCCCCATGACACTCAATGTTACATGGAAGATCCCGAGTGAGCTTTTGTCGAGTATGCATCTACGCGTACTGATGAAGCAGGAAATAAGTGGTACACTTTTAAACCGGAGGAAAACAACCTTGGTGACACCTATAATCCATCATGGAAAAGTCACCTAAAGCTTAGGTGGAGGAAACCCTAAAATTCTCAAAATAATTTATCAAACCCACCTAATCGATTCCAATCAATCAGTTCATACCCAAACTGATCCTTCAACAACACTTCTCAAGGTTTCAATCAATCAAATCTTGAAGAAAGATTAGCAAACTTTATGGCATCTCAAGACGTTAAGACATCTAGGTTTGAAGCCGATTTCAAACAATATCAAAGCGAGGTGACCAACAAGTTAGACGCCTTTTTGAAAGCATTCAATGACCAAATGATGGGGTTACTCCCGAGTGATACGGTAAAGAACCCGAAGTTGAACATAAATCCGACTCCGTATGCTCGTTCTCACCCGGCAGGAGATCCTCAAAGCTCTTCCAACTCTTTCAAATCGGTAAATGCTATTCAAATGTGTTTCAAATCTAACACTTGTGATAAAAGGGACCAACTCTAAGTTAACACTTTAACGGTATGTGAAAATGAAACACCAACTCTTAAAGAACCCGATAAAACTCTAGAAGATGAGTTCGGGGACCTGCATCTTAACCGACCGGTTCTTGAAGTTCTAGCCCATGTCCCAATGTATGGCGCTCTCCTCGAAAAATACATAGTTAGTCTAGAACTAGGAAAAAACAGGTCCGAATACATCCAAAGTGTAGCACCCGAGAAAATGAAGGATCCGGGTTTGTTTATTCTACCTTGTAGACTAAGGGACTCCAAGCCTTTTGATACCCTAGCCGATGTTAAGATCAGTGTCAACTTACATCCATTAAAACTCATCAAGGAACTTAAAGTAGGATATAAATAACCGACGATGTCCTTGAATTACAATGGAGACAAAGTCATATCCCGTATGGATTTGAAAAAAAACCGTTGAGATTTCCTGTAGGAAAGTTAAAAAATATTTGAGACATTCCATTGTGATTAGACATGGAAAGAGAACCTACATGCCCATTACTAGTAGGGAGAGGATTTTTAGCAACCGCCAATGCCGTAATTGATTGTAAGAAAGCCAAAATAGCAGTAGGAGAATGATCTCACAAATCGTAGTAGTCGGGTAAAAAACTAGATTATGTGAGGAAATGAGCCTTATTGACAACCATTGGAAAATTTGAGTCATAAAAGCCACGCACTATCGATGATGGTATAAGGTCCCGACCCCCTTGAAATATGCGAAAAGAGACTTTTGGAACAACTCACATCCACCCGGGGAGTGGGAAAATTGCTAATGGTTTACCGAGTAAAAACCCATTTAAGGATGTCTTAGTGTTTAGAAAAATGGTTGAGTTCCTAGGAGCCATACCCATTAACTTGAAAGGAAACATGTGGGAATCGAAAGACTTAATTGAGAATCTAATTAATTGGAGTAGGCCACCAAAAGAAGGAGATGGTGCGTGGCACATTAGGATTGAATTAATTGACCCCGATGGAGAAAAGATCGATAGGGCATTTCAATCGATCCTAACATATAGGAAACTTTCACTCAAAGAAAATCCAAGTGACATCCTAAACTTGGATCATTTCCATGATTCTTAGGAATAGGACTCCGAGTCTAGCTACAAGACTCATTAATAAACAAAAGCGCTTATTGGGAGGCAACCCAATATTTTAATTTCCGCATTTTAGGAGTGTCGTGTGTTTTAATTCTTTATTTGTTTATTATTATTGTTTGAAAATAGTTGTAATCATGCTTTGTGATGTTTTTAACTTCGTCTTAATCTCTTTCAAAGGTATTTTACAAAGATAAGTGTAGGGGAAAAATCCGGTTTATAAGAACCAAATTTTCAAACAAGTCAAGATAAATAATTTAGATTAATTCGCGTCTTGTGTGATCGAGTCATATGTTTGTGTTAATAATTTTCGTGGTTTTGCAGGAAATACTTAATGGATATGCGTGCATAAAATTTTAAACGAGAAAAAAATAATTCTCTACAGTTAGTGGAGACGGCGTCTGGATTTTCCAGACAGCGTCCCCACTCCAGTACAGGAAAATTTGATTTTTGTTTTTAAATCTTTTGTATAATTTCCGGAATTTTGTACATTGCTTAAAGATCTGCAGGGAACCACGAATAACTTTAACACATTCATCCCATCTTTTTAATAATAAGTTTGTCATTGAGTCAAAACGTAAAGTTATATAGTTGTATGTTTATTATTCTCGCCGATTTTACGCTAGGTATGTTTGCATCTTGTCTTTGATCTGCAAAAAATATTTGATGAGAATAAGTCCGGAGTTCTTAGGAGTTTTGTGGAATATTCTTAGATGACGATTTGGCCGGGATCATTATTTCTTCTCCAAATTTGAGCATAACCATGGGAGTACTAGTTTCTTTCGCTCTCTTTTCTTTTCCCTTTATTCATTTACGGGTACTTTGTAGAACATTGGGGACAATGTTCAAAATAAGTGTAGGGGGAAATATAAGCCTTAGAAACTATTCCACCATTTGTCTTTGCTTGAACTTAAAATGATGAGTTATCTATCGATACATAAATCGTAAAGGGAAATTTTGACCCAAATTTAAAATTTTCATCACACAACCGGTGAAACTAAGGAAGCTTATGCGTCTCATTGACAGGGAATTATACGACTAGCACAAAAACCCTTCCACTCAAATGAATTCACCCCCAAATTGTGAGGTTTACGCACCTAGATCTTTAGGAATTCGGGTATCCACCTTTGATGCCCAAGATAATTTATATATCTAAGATTTCTCGAGTTAGGGAATGTACAATCATGTGTGTCTTATTCCTCATCGTTCATGGTGTCCAAGTGTAGTTTTGGCGCTTTTCTGGGAGGCGTAGCAATTGAATTAATTTATATAAGTGTTATAGGTACGTATATAACTCTAGGACTCGCTTTAAGGATGCACTACCGAGACTGCGTAGGAGTAATAAGATTTGCTATATTGATAAGATTGCACTTAGGATTAACCTATGTTTTAAACTTGTAATTGTTATTTTAGTCGCATTGACTATATAACTATCCCACACCCTTGTTCGCGCTGATTTTTAGTCCCCCTAGTGAAACCCTATGAGCCTATCCTTTTGTTTTTCTTCTATTTATGCATTACAGAACGACCGAAAGAGGATTTCTAGGAATTTCATGAATAGACTACTCCGGAAATATGTAGTATTTGAATTTTGTCACCCTTTAAACCAATTGTTACACCAAAACCTTAGCCTACCCTATATGTACTCGCTTTTAGTATATCGTTGTGTTAAACCCCTAGTTAATTATTGGAGTACACGGTTGCTAAGTCCTTATCCTTGTATATATTGTTTTGGGACGATTGAGATTCATGGTAGTATTTATTTCACGGAAGAATGGGGAAAAAAAGTTAAGTCAAGACCCCCATATGTTGCCAAGTAGTCTACATGTTATTTTGATCCAACTAATTCGGGTCATTAGATTAGTTTACTTATCGAGTATGTAAAAATTCAAGTGTAGAGATGCATCTATAAACCTTAATGATGTATTACATGTTGCAAATGATAGGAAAAAAGTATACGAAAAAAATATAGAAAAAAAGTGAAAAAAAGAAAAAAAATTAAAAATTATATATAAAAAAGTCGAAAAAATGTACGGGCTACCATTTGCGTTTATCGTTTTTTTTAGTTAGTTCATTTATTCATGTTCAATATAGAGTCAAGAAAAGAAAAATAAAGAGTTTGATGTAGAGTTTTGTAGAGTTTGTATATCTTGTCCGAGTATTCGACTAAGCAACCAAGCCAACGTGTATTCCCATAAGATAATTGACTCACCACTTCACTCAAATCCACCCAGATGTCACTCTTCCAAATGCCATCCGTTTCCGTTTACATGTATCCTATATAATTACACATCACAACCCTTTAAAGTCCTCTTTGATGGTAACTATTAGTACTTACGCTAGCGGTGGAGGTTTGATCCTTTATCAAGCCTATGGTAACTTATATGCTATGACTAGGTAATGAGTGTTAAATTTTTGATTTCCATATTGTTATAATTCATTATACACCGAGAGAGAGAGAGAGAATCCAAACACTTATTGTGAGATGCTGGTGTATTTTTCCCGTGCTTCTAGTTACGAGGTCTAATTGGTTGTGCCATGAAGCTTTTAAAGAGTAAGTTGAATGCCCCCGATATGTATCTTGTTAAGGTAGAAAAGCTTATTTGCTTGAGGGCAAGCAAATCTCAAGTGTAGGGGTATGTGATGAGGTATAATTTTATACACTTTTTCAGGGTCATTTTACCCTTATAATCATGCAAAAATGCCTTAAATATGTGCTTAATCGTTTCTTTTTTCATTTTTAGCATTTGGAAGACATTTGGAGGAAATACAAGTGATTTTGGCTTAATTTGGGAAGAAAACGGTCAATGTAGCTAACGAGTGTGAAGATTGATGAAGATTCAAGACCAGGCTCTGGAGACGCCATTTGGAAATTCCAGACAGCGTCTGGACTCAAGTGGGATGCCATCTGGATTATGGAGACAGCGTCTGGATCAGCCGTCAAGTTTGAAGACCCAAAGAAACCCTAGCCTGGCGACGACGTCTGGAAAATGGCAACGCCATCGCGGCTTGAATTTTATATATACAAACTTAATTTTACATTTTTCATATGCACTTTTGATAAAAGAAATTAGGGTTTAGTTCGTGGGAGAACAAGGTGTACCAGATTTTGGGAGTATTTTAGGGTTTCTAAACCCTTCTATACCATCCCTAGTTGCTTGATTCATCATAGTGAAGTCCTTTTATCCCTTATCCCTCAATATGTCTTATTGTTTGATATATGATTGTGCTTCCTCTATCTTGAACATGCTAGGCTAGATTTTTTAAGTGTTTGCTTATGAATGTATGTGAATTGGTATGTAGATCTTAACTTTGTTGCCTTTTGTTGATGTGTGTGCTTGTTTAGTCCCTTTATCATAAGATCTTAGGAGACATGATTACGTAGAAATGATTCCACCGGTAATAGCCTTCATACTACCTTACACGTGTGTGGATGACCCCCTTTACGTATTAATACATACGCGTTTATCTAGACTAGGGGCCTTGTAATAGTCATCATACTACCTTACTTGTGCATTGCTCTAGTTAGTTATTTCGTAGACGGCGTTTTTGTGTAATTCGCCATGCATTAGAATAGTACCTACATATACATCACAAGTGTGACAAGGCAGTAGAGTTAGAAGAAGCTATCAAGGATCATACATGATTAAGTAAACATTATTCTCTTATCATGCGAATTCCTCTAATCTTAGTTAGTTTAATTTAGTTTAATCAGTAGTTTAAAACAAACCACCTTCAATACCCGAGATTTTACTTGATTTCAAAAAATATAAAAATACAAAAATAATCTTCTCTCAACCTTTAGTTCTTAGCTACATTTAATTAGGACCTTTACTGACGCCTATTCCCCTAGAGAACGATAACAACCCCCGTGTCTTGCCTATACTACACTACAACAGTTAGGTACACTTGCCTAGGGAGTTGTAAAACCGAAGTGATTTTCACAACGCTCATCACCAAGGCAAAAATCGTTTACAATTAAAGATGGAAATCTTGGTCCATTTACTTATGATTGGGTCATCGGTCGGTTCAAGTTATTACATCATCCCTACGGGCCAAAACGGCAAAATAGTAAAGCCTCCTGAATAATTATATTCAAACTATTAGAAAATCATTGATATAAATTAGATCATTTACAAAGAAGTTCCAAAGACACGTGTTTCACATCAATCCAGCTGGTACAAATGTTACCCTTAAAAACATTACGCAACCAACCAATTTTGCCACCTCTGGCTACAAACAATGAAAGGAACCAGCGGATAATGAACAATTGCATATACATGTGCATGGCGGAGTCGAACACGAGATCCAGCTTATGTAATTCTATCCATACCCCTCCTGCATTTGTTAGAGGTCCGATTCTATGTCATGACATACCTGTTTAAGGAGAGCATCATCAGTTGGGAGCTTCAAGTCATCCTTAGTGTTGCCATTGTCTGTCAACAAACTCACCTGGGTGAATTTGTTTTGAATTCGAGTTGAATAAAAACTTAAATAATACGCTACAAAATGATGAATAGAATGAAATGTAGAAAAACAATTATCCATTAACCAAGTACACAAACAACATCTAACACACAGTAATAAAACAAACCATCCTAAATATTCATAGTCAATACACCTTAATTATGACATAAAGAAAGTGTATGTAATTTAGTATTATATTACCTCGACAACACGGGTCCGTTCTTCAAAATTGATTGCAGAAAAGTCCGATATTAAAGTTAGAGATTTAGGACGACAACACCAAAGTATAGGATCCACAAAAGCTTCATAAACTGATAAATTATGAAAAAACATATAATAAAGTCGACATTTGGTCTAAAAAATCAAACCTTGCGTCGTTGAAGAAGAACATCCTTGATCTGCTAAAAAAACAAAATATAAATGAGATTATGGTTCATGATAAATAACAATAACAATGATAAATACGTTTAGAATGAATGATATTAGGTTTAAAGATATATGTGAAGATACGTATGATAAATACGTATGTGAAGATATAGACTTAATTACAGGTTAATCAACATTAATACTACTTATTATTATTGTTTTGAATAGTATAACAAAATGGTGGCTTGGCTCAGTTGGTTAATCTCTTTGCATGTTAACTATAGGTCACAAGTTCAAACCTTGCCATGGCCAAATTTAATGCTAGAAATATCCCATGCTGACTAAACAACTTAATGCTGACTCAAAGGGCATTATGGGAACAAACTCTGACTAGACAAAGAGCAATGTAAAATAAAGGGTATTAAAGTCACTTTGTACATTCCTTAATAGCCTCCTACGATTTCGAGCGTTCATTCATTATATAGTTGAGGTGAGTTATTTTACATACTAGTTTCTCCCTACATACTAAGGGACAAATCTAGACCATCCATGTTATTAGATTAAAATGACAAGATTTAAGATTAAAAAAACATGGAGGACCAAAAGTGTAAATTTACAAAAACTCACACTAACTATTCCCTCATTATTTGTAAAGTTGGCAAATCTTGTCCAAATTGCAATTAAATGACTTTTTTTGTACGTTTTTTACGTGTTTACGTTTTTTAGGGTTT
Organism: Tanacetum coccineum; assembly: GCA_026074375.1. Taxonomy (NCBI): domain Eukaryota; kingdom Viridiplantae; phylum Streptophyta; class Magnoliopsida; order Asterales; family Asteraceae; genus Tanacetum; species Tanacetum coccineum. Next base: position 27,731 of record BQNB010024316.1, read on the forward strand.
TTACGATTTTTTACGTTTTTTACGGTTTTTACGTTTTTTTACGTTTTCATACGTTTTTTACGATTTTTACGTCTTTTACGTTTTTTTACGTTTTTACGTGTTTTTAAGTTTTTACGCTTTTTTACGTTTTTTAGGTTTTTCACGTTTTTTTGCGTTTTTACGTTTTTTTTTACCTTTTTTACGTTTTTACGTTTTTTACATATTTTTTACGTTTTTACGTTTTTATTCGTTTTTTATACGTTTTTTACGTTTTTACGCTTTTTTTACGTTTTTTTATGTTTTTTATGTTTTTTTTATGTTTTTTACGTTTTTACGTTTATTTACGTTTTTTACGTTTTATACGTTTTTTTTACGTTTTTTTACGTTTTTTTACGTTTTTTTACTTTTTTTTACTTTTTTTTACGTTTTTATACTTTTTTTTTACGTTTTTTTACGTTTTTTTTGTTTTTTACATTTTTGTATGTTTTCGTCCGCTTGCGAACGTTTTCGCGCACTTTCGCGCGTTTTCGCACGTTTTCGTTCGTTTTCGCGCGTTTTCGGCCATTTTTAGATGTTCTCGCACGGTTTGTTACGTTTCGCACATTTTCATACGTTTTCGCATGTTTTCGTCTATCTCCGCATTTTTTCTTTAGTTTTCGTCCGCTTTCGCACTTTTTCTTACGTTTCATACATTTTCGCACGCTTTCGCCAGCATTCGCGCGTTTTCGTCGGCTTTCGCGGGTTTATGCCGGCTTTGGCGCGTTTACGCCTGCTTTCGCGCATTTAGGCCAGCTTTCGCGCGTTCCGCCAACTTTCGCGCCTTTTCCCGCTTTCGCTCGCTTTCCTGTTTTTGTGTGCTTTCATACGTTTTTGTGCGTTTTCACTAGTATTACTATTAGAGAATCATTATTAGTGTGTTTACTGATTAATTTTTTATACATTTTGATATTGTGATGATTGTTGTGATAATATGAGAGATTAGAGTTAGGTTCTTATCCTGAACACAAAGTTATTATTTTCTATATATGAGTAATATCAACAAACTAAACAAATAATTAAGGTGATAAAGCAATATAATATAACATAATTATGGTATTCAACGTATAAGTAATATCACAAGTGATAAAGTAATAAAAGAACCAAAAGTATACATCATTCATGTCCCTTAACCATTAAATCTTATACCAAGAACCCTAAACCCTAACCACTAGGTTTAATATCACAAATGATAATAAATACATAAACTTTAAAATATATATACCAAAAAAAATAAATAACCAAATTTTTTTTAAACCTATACCAAAACTCCATATTTACACCACTAGTGTAATATCACAAGTGATATATATATAAACTTTAAAATCTATACCAAAAACTCTAAACCTCTAACCACTAAACCCTAAACCCATAAACCCCCAACCATTAAGTATAATATCACAAATAATGTATACCAAAAACCCTAAACCCTAACCACTAAACCCTATACCAAAACTCTAAACTCCTAACCACTAGGTATAATATCAAAAGTGATGTATACATAAAATTTAAAACCTATAAAAAAAACCCTAAACCCATAACCACTAAAGCTCATACCCAAAACCCTAAACCCCTAACCACTAGGTATAATATCACAAATGATGTATACATAAACCACTAAACCCTACCAAAAACTCTAAACACCTAACCACTAAACCCTAAACCATTAACGGCTAAACCCTATACCAGAAACCCTAAACCCCTAACCACTAAACTCTATACCAAGAACCCTAAACCCCTAACCAGTAGTTATAATATCACAAGTGATATATACATAAATTCTAAAATCTATACCGAAAACCCTAAACCCCTAACCACTAAACCCTATACCAAAAACCCTAAACCCCTAACCACTAGGTATAATATCACATGTGATATATACATAAACTTTAATATCTATACCAAAAACCCTAAACCCCTAACCACTACCCTATACCAAAAACCTAAACCTCAAACCACTATGTGTAATATCACAAGTGATATATACATAAACTTTAAAATCTATACCCTAAACCCTAACCCCCTAACCACTAAACCCTATACCAAAACCCCTAAACCCCTAACCACTAAACCCTATGCCAATAACCCTAAACCCCCTCTCCAACCACTAATCCCTATACCAAAAACCCTAAACCCCTAACCACTAAACCCTAAACCCCTAACCACTAGGTATAATATCACAAGTGATATATACATAAACTTTAAAATCTATACCAAAAACCCTAAACCCCTGACCACTACCCTATACCAAAAACCTAAACCCCTAACCACTAAACCCTATACCAAAACCCCTAAACTCCTAACCACTAAACCCTATACCTATACCTTTATAAACTAAGATTCACCCGTAGCTTAACAGTTATTACCCCTGACATTGTAGTATCACCAGTGATAAATAAATAATAATAAAATCTCATGTGATAAAGTAATATAATGTGACATTAGTCATGGTATTCCACATATAATTAATATCACAAGTGATAAAGCAATATAATGTGACACTAACTGTGGTTATTTTTGAAAATTTTAACATGTAATCATTGTTATCTATCACTTGTGATATTATACTATTAGTAGGATTAAAAGGGTTAAAACATAGTTTTGTGAGAAAATAGTGTTTTAGTTTAATTTTCACAAATTATGTTTGATATATGGTTAGAATGGTAAAGATGTTTATTTTTTAATGTCAAACATGATAAATCGTTTAATGTTTTACACACATATTTATGCTCATTTCATGACATCATGTTGAGTGTTCAAACTTACGGATATGTTATATCACATGTGATACTTCAAACGGGTTTGATTATAAAAAATAAAATTCTTCGTTATTCACCAACTTCTATAAATAAAGTGTTTTGATTTGAATGTCCAAAAATTATGTGTGATAAATGGTTGGAAAGCTAAGAATGTGTACTTTTCAATGCCAATAACGATGAATCAGTTGGAGTTTCACACAAATATTTATACCCGTTTTACGAAAGCATGTGAAGTGTTCTAACTTACAGATTAGTGTAATATCACAAGTGATATATCAAACAAAATACTGCATCGAGAAAAAACAAAAAAATACCAAAAAAACAAAAAAAAAGTTTGTCGAAAGTATATGAAAGTGCCCCTCTATTGAAAGATAATTAAATGCTCGTCACGATGGTGTAATTTATGTATCTTAACGTTTTACGGTTTTTGCGATATGCAATTTTTAAAAAATAAGGGTGAAAATGTGTTTTAATTAAAAAACACAAAGGTAGGAAAGGGATGGTGGATGTTTTTTAAGGTTTAATGTTGTTCATTAGATAAAATTAAATCTTAGATTAATCTCCACCATTAGATCAAACCCAAATAAATGGTGGAGATTTGTCCCTTGGTATGTGAGGAGAAACTAGTATGCAAATAAACTTTTCTCTTAGGATGTAACCCGAAACTTTTGAGATAAATAATATATTGATACTGATTGATTGTAATGCAGATCAAATATAAAAACAAGCCACACAAACACAAGAACTAATCCAAAATTCTCAAGACGAGAAATTCTCTTATTTAATAAATCGTAGGTTTCTCAAAAGCTGATGAGACAACCCTAAAAATCGTCCTTATAAAGGAGGATAAGTTCTAAATAAATAGGAAACAAAATTAAAGAATTTATATATAATCTTTGAGTTATGCAAGAACAAGAGATAGAGTGGGTTGGATTAGTTTAGAGAGAGAAAGTAAACATGAAAGATGGAATATATTATGTGTGTGTAGAAAATGAATTACAAAGAGAACCAACTAACCAACCCCTTCTCCAAGGCATGGAGAAGGGTATTTATATGCTACATATAGCCGGCCATGGGCCTTTGTGAGGCTTTCCATAGGCCTTGGACCATATTAGCTTACATATCATTAACATGACTTACTTACGGGCTTAGACTATTTAGTATTGGAAGTGACCGAGACTTTTCTTGTTCCTAACAATCTCCCCCTAAGGGAGGTCACTCCAATTTACAAAACTTTAATCCTAGCATACTATGCTTTATCTTTAGTCTTTAGCTCGTAAACTTCAATCTTGTGAATTGATGTAGTGATCATAGACGTTAGGTCTTGAGCTTGTTCCTCATCTTGTCTTGAATGTGATTCTTTGAACACCTTGAGATCATCAACCAAATCATCAAACAAATCACAAAAACAAAAACATGTCAACAAGATTATCTTCATTAACTATCACGCGTTTTCTTTTTGAAACTCATATCAAGTAAATCATGGATCAATTCAAATACATAATATTATTGAGGATCAAAGGGGTTTGGTGGTTCAGGTAGAAATATTAAGCTGATTCAAATGATATGCACATTTCTATGTTTTTATAATTAAATCTGTACACCTCAATTGCTATTGGTATGATGATGCATCTATGTATCTTTGTGGTTTTTTTACCGGCTTTATATATAATGTTTTTATAAATTAATTTTTTACATTTTAATTGCTCTAGGAATGATGATGTATCTACTTTGCTACTGACTTTAGTTCCAAAGTTGTATCTATGTTTTAAGATTGCACACCAAGTGTTTGCGATAATGTCTAAATGTGTTTTTATGCAGGTGGCTTGGACATTGATCGGTGATAGTGGTTGTGGGTCACCCGAGAAGTATTATCAAACACTATTATGTAAGAATGAGTGAGTTGAACAAAGTATTACGATTACAATGTAAAAAAGGTGTAATATGCTATATAAGCGTGTTATCCTTTGCCTTTTGGCGTAATTAACCCGGATGACGTACTTTCACAATACTTGCTTCTTTAAGTTGGTCTTTCAAGATTGTTAATCAATTAGGGAAAATAGGGCTTTGAATTATTGATTAGGATTTGTGAACTTGATACAGCGTTGAGATATGGATTATTTTTTTATTACTGTTGGATGCACATCATGGCAATGAGGTCCTACCTAAGCTCAAGCAACATGGTTCCTCCTAGTTTTGCAACTTGTGTGATACTCAAGTTTATCTATTAGAGGTACCAATTTGACGATATCTAAAGTATCACTTTGGTGAGAACACTATTATTCATGTTAAAATTATTTCCTACATGTAAATTTTAGCTTCTTTTCTTATTTAGTAGTAGCATCTTGTGATCAAGTAGATCATCTAGCAACATCTTGTGATTCTTAAAAGAGGATATTCTAAAATTCTAAAAAGCCATATCACATTATTGCCAAATTAAACTTATATTGTTAACTTTTTTAATAGATAATTATAGTCCCATGTGTCATGTGTGCATACACAGCTTAAGACAGTTACATCAAGTCAACTATAGTTTTATTGCTAGATTAAAATCATTTAGGAGGTTTATACAATAAGTTACATTCAACATGCGTGACTCTAAATCCTTTTTAGCTAAGTTTTTATTTATCAACTAAATATAAAACGTAAGCCGAATCGACTATTTGTAAGCATTTTGTACTCTACTTTAATCTAAATTACGTATCATTCATATTATAATTCACATACTTTTTGTACTTCATCTATATCGTTTTTGTGATTTATGTCAGAGTAGCACCTAGCGCTTTTTGCAATGATCGGCATATAGGTTAAAAACATAGAACTTAACTATTTTTAGTCATTGCAGGTGCCTTAAATCTCATTTTTTTTTCTTCGACATACTTGCAGTATCCGAGTAACTATATCTTTATGCTATTCTTTCGTGACCTTCCAGTTTCGATTTGTGCATTAGGTAAAAAATGACTCAGTTATGTTCAAATAATTGGAATCCGTTTGACTCATTTCACTCTTTCATGTTTAAGTTCTGTATGGACATGTTATGTGTTACAATCAATATAAAGTGATGCTAAATTAACACATATATCCTTGCAATAAGACACAAACACTCTATAAGTCATACATATACGCTTACAGATATGATACACTTGTGTTTTATAGCATTAAACCTATGAGATTATACTTCGTATTCTAAAATGGATACCTTAAACCTATAATATTATACTTCGTAGTCTAAAATATGATTAGAGATTATAGATGCATATGGTCATGGTCAAACTCATTAGTAGTGGGACTAATGTTCATGACTTGTATGGCAGGTCCTCACGGAACCAAAATACGTTCTTGGGAATCAATACAATAAATTGTTCCGGATGCCTGCAACAAAACCAGTTAGTGAAATGACGCCATTCTGGTAAGTAACCTTGAATCTTTAAGCAACTGTTTGTTGATCTTTCTAGGTTATATTATTAATTGTTGATATGTTTGTTATATGAATAGCGTCTTCACCCCATTCTGCAGTGAGACTGTACTTTATAGTACCCACGACTTGCGAAAAGAAAATGAGGAAGGGATATCTACCATCTTCTATCTTCAAAAGATCTTTCCAAGTACTTCTTTTTTATCACAAGTATCATTTCACATTAGTCCTTTCATGTAGCAGTCGTAATGATATCTTTTTAGTTTAGCATTAGCAAGATTTTAGGTTGCAAGGATGTAAATGTAATGTGTCTGTACTAAAAATTGGAGATTCTAAAGCGTTTATGCATACAATTGGCTTATTTATGCATACTCATTACGATATACGGTAATTCTAGGCCAATTGATGATCGAGAAGATGCATTTAGTTGGGAATTTGATTTTAAATTACGAGCCTAAATCATTTGATGCTGGTGTTATGGGCATGTAAGATAGCTCTTAGTAGTTTGTAGCCTCTCATTTTGCTTTTTCAAAAATGAAACAAACTTCTTTTAAGGGAAAATTAAATAGATGGCTAAAGAGAATCCAAGTATCAAACCTACTAAAGAAATATTGTTTGTTGCTTTAATTTCGCTAAATACCAAGTGACTGGATATTATAGTTATATATGCGCTTTTGAGTTACGCATATACTTGCAAAATGATCTAACTTAGATTTTCTGCTGAGGGTGTCTACGAATTGATAATTGTATGAAAGAGTAATGTTGTTCTCGAGTCCTTGTATCTATTATAAAATCTTGGTTTTCCCTTATGATCCTTAGCTTAATCATAGATAAGTAATTAAATCAAGCATACATACCATAACTCCCGGTCCCTATTTACCGAGTAATAAAAATACTATTGTCTCCTCTAGAATTGGTCCTTACTGATCCCATTTGTAATTTTAAACGAAAAGAGTTTTAGATAATAGTAATGAAGTCTGTTACACTTCTTCTGGAGCTAATGAAGTCTGTTGTCCTTATTTATTTAGTTATGAAGTCTCTTATCCCTCAAAGATATCCCATCCCCGCGTGCGACATTTGGTTTGTTAAGCTTTCCTATGATTTCCATTACGACGCAACAACTATTGGTATAAGATTAACCTTACTACATATATATTGTTGGTATTATTAAGAAAGAAATCTGGTTTTATATATCTGTGCAACGACTATGAACTCCCAGCTATTTTAAGCTGTCAAAGAACCAATATGTTGTCAAAGGTGGCAATTTTGAGAAATTATAGCAGGCTTCGAAGGAAATACGTTGAATATAGTTTTTAATAGAAGAAATTTGAGGCCACATACTTGAAAACATGTGGCACTGTTCCATGTTCTGTTTCATGTTTACTCCCAACAATCATCATGCCTTAATTCATATGTATGCCATTTCAAAAAACAAAATATTGTATGAATTTCACACTAGAAAAGTAGTAAGTACAAATCTCAGAACCAGTTTTATTTATGGCTTTTGTTTTTTGTATGAATTATCTACATACTTTTGTTTTTTGTTCACTTACAAAGTGTAGAGCCTGCACATTGCAATTGTGGCATCTTACCCTTTGTTTTTGTTCACTTACAAAGTGTAGAGCCTGCACATTGCAATTGTGGCATCTTTTAAATTTGTGTACACACACAATTAAATAGACAGATATCTCTTCTATGTAAATAATAGATCATTTATAACGGCTTAAACATTGCCCATTGGGCATTGTTTAGCAAAACCCTTCTTCTATATGAGGAAACCGTGCATTAGAATTCTCTATATGCTATTAAATGTGGTAGGTGTTCACAGAAACATCATTTAAGCGCAATAACTAACAATTTGATATATGTGTTGTGTTGCAGTGGAGAAACTAACACACCTTAATTGGTGATCTTTCTGTGGGTTTGGTAACGGTTGTTAGTCAATATTTATGTGGCTATTTCTACAAAGGCCGGTATTCTCACACGGACAACTTTATGTGATTGTTTCAAGAGTCGAGACGAAAAAAGGTTGAAGGTTTTTTGTTATGACAAAAAAGGCGAATACAAAAACATACACAACAAATGTTGTGTACAAAGAAGTTTTATTTCGTATGAATAAGCACCATGTAACTTATTTGTAGTGATACTTTTCATTGTTCTTTTACATACAATGCATGGACGCTTTATTTTTGTTTCCAATTTCTGTGTTTTAAGATTTTTGCCGCTATTCATTATTTATTTACGTCCAGTTAGATTTGTGTTTTACTAAACGCTTCAGTATAGTTTCAATGTATATTAGACGATATGTTTTACAATTATTTTTCATTGTTCTACATTTATCATGGCTATGAAACTAGTGTGTGTATATATATATATATATATATATATATATATATATATATATATATATATACTAGTGGTCAAACCTGCCCGTTAGGCGGCTATGATTTGATGTTTTTGTTTTGATTAATATAAGTATGAATATCATGAAACTGGTTGTGAGATGAGACAGCCGTTCTATCCTAATTCAAGTTTTGTTTATCATATCCCAAAAAAAAACTTTTGAATCACTACTTATAAATTGGTCATTTTGAGTTATATCATATCTCTAGCGGTTTAACTGGGTAAAATTAGCTAATTTTAGGCCAATTTGTTTATTAAAGAACTTCGTTAATATTGTAAGCTTGTGATAACGTATTTTTAATGATATGTGAATAAGGGCATTACAAATTGGATATAAATTTATGGGCCTCACTATCTAATTACTATTCTGTAACTATACAGAAAGGAACACTATAACTAAATCAGATAAAAAAATTATAGCGTTGCTACAGTACCAGCCCATTGGGCTCTCATTTTGGGCCGGCCCATTTGGAATTTTTTTTTTTTTTTAGGCAATGTAAAAAAAAAAAACCTCGCAATAAATAGAAAAAAAACTACAACAATATTGACTTATTCAGATAAAAAATACTCGCGACATGAGGCCCAACACATAAGCCCATATAAAAAAAATAAACTATTAAACATGAGACCGAAAAAATAAACCCGCACAAATAAAAAATAGAAAAGAATAAAAATAAAATTTTAACGCAAAAATTAACCCACACTATTAAACATGAGACCGAAAAAATACTTGCAGTAAGCCGCGATTCTCATATAAAGCATGTTCCTAATATAAGAAAAAAACTCAAACTATTAAAATGAGGCCGGAAAAATTAAAACCGCAACAAAATAAAAAAATAATGTCTCGCGTAGATTAAAACGACGTAGTTTTGTTCACAGCTACAGTGCTCGGCCCTTGGGGCTCCCAGATTTGGGCAACCCATTTGGTTTTTTTTTTTTTTAGCCATGTAAAAAAACCGTCGAACAAATAGAAAAAAAAAATTACAAAAATATTATTAAGACAAAAAATATATCCGCGACATGAGGCGTCCTCAACACAAAAGCCCATATATAAAAAAATACAATTATTAAAACTGAGACTGAAAAATAAACCCGCAAAAATAAAAAATAGAAAAGAATAAAATAAAATTTTTAACGCAAATTAACCCGCACGATTAAACATGAGGACCGAAAAAATAAATCCAACAGAATACAATAAAAAGCCATGTTCCCATAAAATTTATTTAATAAAAAAACTGTCTAACCAAAAAAAAAATCTTTAACATAGTGCCCACACTAAGCTCATATAAGAAAAAAAACAAATATTAAACATGAGGCTGACAAAATAAAACCTCACAAAATAAAATAAATAATAATAATGTCCTGCAATAAAATTGGATATAAATTTATGGGCCTCACTATCTAATTACTATTCTGTAACTATACAGAAAGGAACACTATAACTAAATCAGATAAAAAAAAATTATGACATGAGTCTTTGACCTACAAATGAGAATACAGCAAATACACACGTATAATTATATACAATATCTATAATTGTGTTATTGTTTTTCATTTTTTTTGGATAAATATTTGTTTTTTAAAATTGTATATTATAGAAAGATTGTTTTAAGTATTTCTTGTATGTCACACAATAAACAGGTACGCCAACTCTGGGTATTTTCTTACTTGCAGTAAGATTATCATTGAATAATTGTAATTTGATTAATGTTATCAAGTCACAAAACTTTGAACCGTATGCAAAAACTGACCTACATAAGGTGTAATACTTCGCTTTATCACCACTTCTTTACACCGATATTTCTTAAACCCGTATTCTTTCGTAACCCATATTGTGAACTCATGTTGTGATGAAGACGAATCACAAAGACTTAAACCATTTAGGATTCCCTAATTTTGGTAACGAAAATCATCTACTATTTTTTTGAAGGAGGAGATGGAAATAATTCAAATGTCTCGTTGTTGGTATTAAAAGAACAAAGGTTTTCAGGAGAACGCTTGTCATTAACAATCCAATGAACACAGCCATTGAGAAAAAGCTAATTGCCTATAAAAAGTGAGCAACACATTAAAAAGTCTAAAAAACTCTTCTTGGTGAAACACGTGTTTCCATAACCCATCTGAATGATCCAAGGGTGCAACCACAACTGCCTTATGGAAAAAACTAAACATTGACAAGTTAATGCAGATCATGAATTAATATAAGACATTCAACAGACCATTGCTAATAAGAGTTTTATAGGTCATGACTTACCCAAAATCTAACGTGTGATCGATCTTGCGGCTTCCAGAATAAGAAAAACCGCCATGTGAAGTCTCATATAGGAGTGAACTATCTGATGGCACATTAATCTCTTTCTTTCTAAAAGCAGATGGTTCCGGTACAACTTAGTGCCTGAAAAGAACGAAACAACAGCAATTCCCATAGCAATAGTAGGAACTGCGAGCCCCCAACCCCAACCCACATTGTCTTGGATCCAAACTACAACGGTGCTTGCCGAAAGTGCACCAATGTTGATGACAAAATAAAACCAATTAAAGAAAGAACCCTTTTGTTTTTTCTCGACTTCATCGTTATCATCAAATTGGTCTGCCCCATAAGATGAAACACATGGTTTAATTCCTCCGGTTCCTAGCGCCACAAGGTAAAGTGAAGTGAAACATAGGGAGGTTTGAGTATTCGTTGCACTGCAAACATCTTTTTCATAACATGTTGCTTTTAGCCCAGGGACTTGGCAAAAGTAGAGTGCCCATTTCAAATTGCAGAGGGCTTCGGTCCAATTCTCCAGTTTGTTGAAGCTCAGCATGATTAAATACCTTTCTACTTTGTCGATCTCGATCCTGTGAACAAATGGAGAAGTTGCAAGATATCAAAAATTACAATACAACATATAATGTGAATACTTATTGATGAAATATTATAGGAAATTACTTGAAAGGAAGCTTAAAACAGTCCTAATGTGGTATGTTTTTTTTGTCTTTGGAGTTTGCAATATCTAAAGTCTTTCAAACATGCCAAGAACAACGCCATTGGCTTGTCATATCGAGTGCTCCAAAACAAATTAACTGGACCAAACCTGTGGGTATAGTCATAAAAGTGAAAGATTAGATAAGCAAATAAGAATCTCATATATGGTGACAATATTAAAGCAACTAACCTGATACTCATAAGACATTTTAAGGCATATACCCCATTAAAGGTGACTATTTAGACAGATTCACCTAAAAAGGTCAAGCATCAGAGAATAGTTTTCGATAGACTCACCAGGTATTATCTGAGTTCAGCAAAACCTTCATTGTGCCCAACTTGGAGACAAGTTCGGGTTTAATGAGTACGTTCTCTTGGCGTTGAGTTAAGAACTTAATATTACTGCTACAGAAACCACATAACTCACATAAGTTTCAGATCCAAACAATATATTACACAGATGGAATTTCAGCCTGCTTTTTCTTTTGAAAGATTCCAAATTCCTACAAAAAAATGTAATCATATCATAGTTGTCATCTTATATCAGTGACTGCTTGCAGCTTGAACGACAAAGAATAGCTAAGATGTCTGATATTATGACCATCATTTAGTAGAGAGATAATCGCCACTTCTGATCCATTCGTCTACATAAGAACGGAATTTATGAAAAAAAGGACAGTCAATACATGTGAGAAGATTATATCTATATCTAGTTAAAAAGATATCGTAACTAAACATATTTCTTTGGAAAGAATGAAATAAACTTACATATTCTACTTAACACAAGTTTCCAAATAACACCACATAAAAACATATTCTACTGCAACATAGGGTTGATATCAGGTAATATGGACTGCAAATAGTTACAAATTATATTGCTAATGAGTGTAGATCGGAGATGGAAGCGCTCACCCGCTATCCAATACACCATATGCATATGGTGAACCATATCCAACAGAAAACTTGGTACCCTTTAGCCGTCCCCCTTCACTGTCCACGTAGTATAGGCCAGGGCCCTAAAACAAAAACAATGCAACATACCTTAGGACAAGCTCAGGATTCTTACTTATCTGCAAAATTTTGGTCAAATCCTGTAGTAATTTGCCAAATCTTGGATTTTTGTGGCGCAAAATTTGAAATATGTGACTTGCTTTTTGTGGGATTAGAGGCATATAGCAGTTTCTTTAGACGTCGTACATTTTGGTGTAAAATCCTTGTAAAAAAAACCTTGTTTGATGTGATTGTGTTTGTGATTTTCGACTCTAACACCCTTAACTTCTCTATTAAGGTCTGTGGTGTCGCTCCATCCCTTTTTATGGTCGATGTTCGGAAGGCTGCTGGACACTTGAATATCACAAGGCAAGCGACTTCATCATATTCTTACTTTTTTTGGTAAATGGGAGGGAACTTTTAAAAACGTTTTTGTTCTTACTTTTGAGTAAACTATTCACATAAGTGTTAGCTTGTTAATCAAATGGTCTAATCGCTATCATTATCATTTTAATCTCGTAATATTATGTCTTGAACAGAAAAGATTTTGCCTGAAACAAAACTCGAGCTTGGTGACCCTCTAATTAGATAATACTTACAATTGTATAGATGATGGAGAATGTGGTAATTGTCCAATATCGTCCAAGATAAGTATCAGCCACAAATGCTCCGATCAATGGGGTAAGATAGCAAGTTCCAGCCCAAATCAAAAAATTTCTTGAAGCCCGTACTAAATTGGCGCCCATTCCGTAATACGCCAACCTTTTACAGCATTCATTGCCTGCATATATAAAACTGGTGACTGAATATAAATATCCATACAAATATTGAAATACATATTCTTTCCTAAAGAATAAAGATTATTCGCACCTAAGATAAAGCCACATGCCTTCCATGTTTCGGTCTTTTTCTTATTAACAAACTGAGGTTGATTCTGCGACATGACCCTATGACCCCTATATCAATGGAAAAAAGACATTGAAAAGAATAGTTAAGAAAATGAGACACATTGATATCATCCCAAAACGCATAAATGTTTAACACACCTTCAATGCTTCATGAGATGGACAAAGAGAATCATAGTTGGAATCTTGTGCCCTCCCTTCGCAACTGCAATGATGACACAATCCATCAGAAGAAAATAAAATGAAGATAATGCAGGCAATTGCTTCATCATAGGGAAAATGGTGGGGTGTGTGGGTTGAGTAACAGTTCGAAACAGATTCAAATTAAAACAGTAAGTATTATATGTTGATCTCAACTCATTGCCCAAGATATTGCGAAGAGAATGGCCTTGTTTCAACTCAGTTTGTATTCACATATAGAATTTTGAGATGTCATATTTTATGATTTTGTGAACAGAAGACACTTGTACCCATCTTCATTTTTATGCTGTTTTGGGGTGTGGGGTAAAATTGTAAATTACACCTTGAAGAAGAAAACTAATTCAAACTTATTTTAGAATTATTGGCTATGGAACTACCAAATTTATTTTGGTTATTCATATACACGTATGCAGATAACAACCAAAACCAAACCTATTTTACTCTTGCAGATAACAATCTCTAGACGAAAACCTTTACGACGTATATGAGCTAAAAGTAGCATCAGGTACTAAGACGTAAACATTACCAATTCATCCTTAACAACCCTGACCAAGCCTCTCATGTGAGAGGAGCATATCATACCAAAGTCTTCATGTGCTTAGTCACAAATCCATCCTCATTCTTATAAATAAACTCCAGTTTTCGAAACACGTCTCAACCGGAATTACCAACCTAATGGCTAGCTTCAATTCACTGATAAGTAATAGGATTATTTCTAGTGCAGCTTCCCCAACATTAATAATATCATATGGTGCAACTCCGACCAACCTTCTCTACCGTCTGTCATCATATGTGTAAATAGCTAGTTTAACATAGATAATTACATATAAATCTACACATTGAGGTTAAGTAGATAAATAAGTGAATATGAGTTATATGACGTTCCACAAACATGCATGGACATAGACATACATGTGTAATGGAGTGGCTGCACTTTTTTCAATGTTCTTAAATATTAAAGAAACCAGCTGAGAAATGTGCTCCAAACCAATTGCATGACCCTGTGGTCGAACCATAAGTGCATAGCATGTGGTCAAGTCCAGGTCTTACAAAGGTTCAATAAGTTATTTGATTAGGTAAAAGGCTGATTGATATATAATATGAAACAAATCAACAAAAGTGACACATTTGGATCCATTAGCCAACTTACAGTCCATTGAGGCAATACATCATTCAAATAAGTTCTATATAAGTGCCAACTAACCATCTTTGAGATATTAAAGCTGATATACATTCTTTAAAACTGTTCCTGAAGTTGTCATTGTAGGTATGTTAAGCACACAGGTTGTGGGTTTTGGGTGAGTCGTGTTTAAATTAGACCCACTATAAATTGGCAAAACTTAAACATGTTAACATCACAAAAGTTGATTAACTGTCAAATTAACCAAATGAAGCCACCAAACTAACCGATGCACCGTAACAAATCTCTCAATACACAAAACAGATCCACACACGCACATGCATACCTAAATACTCAAATTAAAACATGCATATGCATACCTAAATGCACAAATTCTCTTTCTTTATTTCTCGTTAAATTATTGAACTGTCTTAATTTTTGAAAGCTATAAGCGATCAATATTATGTGCAAAGGGAAATAAGAATCACTATAAATGTGAAGTAGTAGAGTGATTTTAAGTTACTGTTATAAGATAATAAGTAGTCAACGCTTACAGGAAACATGTATGCATCGAAACCACCATAAAGTATCACATCTTCAAACTTTCAACCATCCGAGTCCACACCATATTTTTCAGGTGGTTTTGAGTGGAATAAGTTAATTAAGTAACTACGCTTACGGTTTCACCTCTGATCATATTGGCTGCACTCATTAAGAAAGGGTTACTTGTATCACCAAGTTGTAGAAATTGAACAATTTGCTCCTATGAAACCCTACATGTCAACACACATCGTAAGTTCACAATACGCAATTATAATGTGTAGTAGAATGGTTTATAATCGGCCAATCCATTGCTAGGATTGCAACACCAACAACAGCATCTCACTACATCAGATTAGGGACATGCCACTTACTTACAATGGAAAAATCATAGAAAGCTTACATATAGCTTATGCAAAAGGAGTTTCAAGTCACTCAAAACCAACCCATTTCAACTCATAATAAATTTTTACCAATAACTTTTACTCAGCCAACCCACTTTCCACCTCTGCATACATATATTGGTTCCCTAAGTTGCATCAAACTATTTTCAGCTAATGAGACATCAGAAGTAATCCAAAAGGCCTTAATAGTTTTACTAATATACAATAAGCAAATAAGCTCACCCAAACGCCCCTTTAGTTAGTTGGCAACTGGTATCCACTAATAGTGTGCCCAGCCGACCAAACATTAGTATTAGTATCTGAATAGTTCTAATTTATGCACAAAAAACTTCACTTCTTTGCATTCTATGCTTCATTTTTGTACTCAGACCATGTTGTTTGATAAGTAATTGATTTTATCATTGTAACCTAGTGTTATGTTGTTAGCTTATGAGTAATGGTCTAATTCGAGGCTGGAATACGCGTGTTTATTGTTAAGTAAAAAACGAATCTATAAACAAATTCGACAAATTTAAATGCACTAATACTTGTACGTACCAAGTGCTCTATTCCTACTAATATCCATAACCTATGCCATCTAAGACTAATCCTAAAACGACTCTTATGAAAGACAGATAAAACTGATATAATGATATCCATAGAAAATCAATATTACCAAACAAACGTTAGGATTACTAGCCACGTAAAAGATTGTCTTCTCATAAATTCTCAAGTCAAATGGTTTCATATCTTCAAGACATAAACAATAATTAGTCACCTATTTGACCAATTTAACAGTTCAAACAATATTTTGATAATTTAATTATCAGTATACTCCATAGTAGCTATTTCATATCTTAAACATTTAAAATCCTTCATATTTTTTTTAGAGTATGAACAAAATACAAAAAACCCTAGCCACATATACAAACTACAAATCAAAAATTAGATTTTACCATAAAAACCTTAATTTGTCACCAAACCATAAAAAACATACCTGTTCGACAATAAATATAGAAATATTATGAAGATCCCTAGCCACATATACAAACTACAAATCAAAAATTAGATTTTACCATAAAAACCTTAATTTGTCACCAAACCATAAAAAACATACCTGTTCGACAATAAATATAGAAATATTATGAAGATCCGGCTAAACAGATGGATACCATTAACATAGTTCATCATTATGGTTATCATTAGGGTTTTAAGAAAAAGAAGACATACCTCAAACGATCATGTACTTCTTTATATACATTCTTATTTTGATTTTACCATTAACATAGTTCATCGTTATGGTTATCATTAGAGTTTTAAGAAAAAGGAGACATACCTCAAACGATCATGTACCTCCCGTTGCTGGATCATGAATGATGAATACGAATGAATAATATTAGGGTTTACGATGAATATAGGATGATGAATAAAAGATAAGAAACAATGATAATAATGAAAAGATTACTACGTGTTTCTTTTGGTTCAAATCTTTTCTAAATAATATAAATATAAAATTATCAATATATTTAACAAATTTAGTTGTTATTTTTTTTAAACAATGACATATTTGATTTTCATTATCTATCATAAATTCTCAGTTGGTCCATTGACTGAGGTGTTTGTTTGTGAATTAGCATAAACAGGTTCGAATCTTGCAACTAGCATAATTTGCTATTTTTTAAAAAACCAAATTTTACCAGAAAATTAAAGACATTTTAATAAACCGAATTTTTAAAAAAAATACAACCAAATAAATATATTATGTCAAAATAAAATAAAGACATTTTAATAAACCGAATTTTTAAAAAAAATACAACCAAATAAATATATTATGTCAAAATAAAATAAAGACATTTTAATAAACCGAATTTTTAAAAAAAATACAAACAAATAAATATATTATGTAAAAATAAAATCCGAATTATTTTATATATAAAAAAAACAATCCGAATTTTATAAAAAAAATGGAAAAAAATATGATGACATAGCAAGAATTAATGATGACATGGACACAATGGAAAAAAATATGATGACATGGCAAGAATTAATAAAGATTATTATTATTATTATTATTATTATTATTATTATCTCTACATTATATATATAACATGAGGCATTTGACCATTTTATGTCACGTCATAATGCCATGTCATCATGGATGCCATGTCATAACAGGAGTCATTTGACCATTTTATGTCACACCCCCAGACGGGGCCTGGACGGAATACGTGTCCGGAGGCGTGACTTTATTGAGCATCTCAAGTACAAAGCATAAAGAACGACCTCTACGGGTACGTTTTGAAAAATAAACACCGTTGCAAAGTTTTAGAATAATAATAATAAGTTTTACATCGATTAAGTTTAAAAGATTCAAAGTTAAAATGCGGAAGCTTAAATAAGTTCAACAACGGTATTTAAAGACATAGATAAATCTCTGGTAAACCGGTACAGGCAAATAGACTTCACATAAGTCAAGCAACAGCATCCATGCTAAGCACCTGAGAAAAACATGCTTAAAACGTCAACATAAAGTTGAGTGAATTCATAGGTTTAGTTCAAACGTTGTTATAGTGGACCACAAGATATCAAAACGTATGCGACAGTTATAACAGATACAACTTCACATAAAAAGTATTTACGTTGCACTAAGCTCATGACACTGAAGCTAATTACGCAAGATAGCATGTACATTGCTATAAGTATTTGTTTGCCCTTCCAGGTGTCCGACCAAAGACAACCTAACCAGTACGACATGACATATATCCGTTTATCGGGCGCCCCGTGGGTAGTGAGCGCTACTCACCCGGATAGGGATAATTAGTCCCAATAGATCTATTTATTCATTCGCGCTCCCTCGACCGGTCCTCCAGTCAAGAGATTGACAGTTCATGATAGTTCGGGCAGTAGTGGTCTAAAAGCTACTTAGGCAACACGTAAACAGGGAAAATCTCACGTAAAGTACTTGTGTCCAGTTTTAAAAACAAGCAATGTTTCTCACCCCAAGTTATAAAACATTTAGTCAAAATGTTTTATTATGTATGTTTTCAAAATATTTTCTAAGTATAATATTTTTACAAAATTTCTGCATGACTCGTTCGTATTTACTCATTTTCCAAAGTCATAGACTTTATCAAAACCAATTTCAAACCACAAGTTATACATCGAAAAATAACGCTACGCAAGAAATGATCATCTGAGCACGATGTAGACCGGCGTATTCCCTTTTTAAAACGTACTTTCGAAAGTTACAAGTTTTTGACAATTCGCGTTTTGATAACCTTCGAAAATATTGGTCTGTTAGTGTCTTTCGTCTTTTAGGTGATATTTCGTCTTTTAGTGTATTTCGTCTCTAAGTGTATTTCTTCCTTAGTGTATGTCGCCTTTTTAGTGTTGTTTTGTTCTTTTAGTGTATTTTGTTCTTTTAAATGTATTTCATCTTTTAGTGTCCCGACACCAAACGTTGACTCAATAACTAAAAATGTTGACCTAAACTCGACACTTACGTTTTTCTAAATCTTATCATAAGTTTGATAATAAAAATATATTTTCGATGCTTTTATAAAGTTTATGAAATTTCGGCATGACATTTCTAAAAATATCGACTTTTCATTTTTATCAACCTCAACACGTGAAGTAGGTTAGTATTGTGGGTGACGTGCTCTTTAAGGTCCATTAAGCCTTATTTGAGCTTATTGGTTAAGTCAAATAAGCTTAATGTTTCATCCTTCCAAAAATAAGCTAGAAATAAACATATACATATTAAAGTACAAGAAATAAGCTTGAGAAAATATTTCTTTATGTTTCTCTAATTCATACGCATACATATAAGCTAAATAATGCTCAAAATAATCAAATAAGCTCTCAAATAAGCCCATAAATATAAGCCAAATGAAATAAGCTCAAAAGTACCAATATTATTACATGAAAATAACCATGATCACAACACTATGATTTCCTTGTATTCCTTTTTATAATTTTCGAACCACGTATATACCCTTGTAGGGTTTATGTATTTTCAAAATCATTCTTTTTACAAAACAAGTTGTACAACAAACATTTATGCATCAAGAAAAGTAGAAAAGTACAAGTTATTTGAGGATTTGAAGACTTACAAAGAAAAATGATTTTTAGAGATGAACAAAGATCAAGAACAACCCAAATGTTGTTTGTTTTATACCCGAATGATCTTAGATGATCAAACCTTCAACTTGTCTTCAAATGTAAATGATCAAAGATGAAAAAAATGTAAGGATTTTGTAGGTGTTGTGTTGGTTCGTGGGTTTAGAGAGAAAAGGAGCAAGAAAAATGATTTTGTGTGTGAAGATAATGAATGAAAATGAGATGGATATATCTTAACAAGAAAAATATCTTACACACACACACACACACTAGTGTGTGCCGTGGCTAGGGGGACAAGAAAGGGGGACCAAAATGATCCGCCAATCAAATGATAGTGTGTACATGTCCTTAACCTTAAAACTTGCAAGCTTGTCTAGAGATATTATCAAAATTTGAATTCAATGTATACACATGTATACATATCCGGTTATAAGAGACCAAGGGGGGACCAAATGGCTTCCAACATTCTAGGAAAGCTAGTGCTCACTTATGAATTAATTTCCAAAGGTCTTGCATGCATTCACATATGAATAAATTAAAACACGTAACACGTAAATAACGAATCGAGTAACGGCAACACGGAAAATTATAAAATTTTAGATATTGCTTTAAAACATAAAAACGCGGCTATTGCCAAAATACTACAACGATTGGTGTCCCGGTTCGCTCCCGGTGATGATTCTCAGATAATAACGAAACAACTTCCCGGTTAAACGGTAAAGCTAAACGAAACATTTAAAAATTCAAATTTCTAAACGGAAACGGCTAATTTATTAAACGGAAATTCTCGGGTTGTGACATCCGTTTATCGGGCGCCCCGTGGGTAGTGAGCGCTACTCACCCGGATAGGGATAATTAGTCCCAATAGATCTATTTATTCATTCGCGCTCCCTCGACCGGTCCTCCAGTCAAGAGATTGACAGTTCATGATAGTTCGGGCAGTAGTGGTCTAAAAGCTACTTAGGCAGCACGTAAACAGGGAAAATCTAACGTAAAGTACTTGTGTCTGATTTTAAAAACAAGCAATGTTTCTCACCCCAAGTTATAAAACATTTAGTCAAAACGAGTAAAAGAGTGGGGCTATGAACTCACCTTGATGATAAGGTAAAGGGTACACGTCAAAAGTAGGGTCACTCAGAACGAACAGTGGTACACGGGTATGACCTAGAAGAATACGAGTTTCTATTTAGTCTCAGAAAGTTAATCGTAGGTGGTTGATGCATGAACGTCTATTATTTATTTTTGGTAAACGTTATCTGTGTATTAAAAACGTTAGTGATCGGTTTTTATAAAATGTCTTAGATTGTAAGTAAGTACGTATATTAATATTATATTAATTATATAAATATAATATTATTTTATTATTAACGTATAAATAAATTCGTTATTTATAATTTGACATATCTTAGTCGTTAAGTAATTTAGTCAAAACATTTTATTATGTATGTTTTCAAAATATTTTCTAAGTATAATATTTTTACAAAATTTCGGCATGACTCGTTCGTATTTACTCATTTTCCAAAGTCATAGACTTTATCAAAACCAATTTCAAACCACAAGTTACATTTTACAACTTAACGCAATCGTTTTCCATTTATATCAAATCCAACGAGTTACTAAAACTCTTATTGGGCTTTTAGGCCCAACAAGCCTTTAAAAAGCTAACGTACAAAATAACCAAGTCCGACATACCAAAAAGACATCAAACAAGTTCTAGGTTCATCAATAAGCTACCACAAGCTCATAATAAGCCAAGACAAATAAGCCGAACCCATAAGCTTATGAACAAGCTTTGGTCGTGGGTTATTATTGTGGGTGACGTGGGCTTTAAGGCCCATTAAGCCTTATTTGAGCTTATTGGTTAAGTCAAATAAGCTTAATGTTTCAACCTTCCAAAAATAAGCTAGAAATAAACATATACATATTAAAGTACAAGAAATAAGCTTGAGAAAATATTTCTTTATGTTTCTCTAATTCATACGCATACATATAAGCTAAATAATGCTCAAAATAATCAAATAAGCTCTCAAATAAGCCCATAAATATAAGCCGAATGAAATAAGCTCAAAAGTACCAATATTATTACATGAAAATAACCACGATCACAAAACTATGATTTCCTTGTATTCCTTTTTATAATTTTCGAACCATGTGTATACCCTTTTAGGGTTTATGTATTTTCAAAATCATTCTTTTTACAAAACAAGTTGTACAACAAACATTTATGCATCAAGAAGAGTAGAAAAGTACAAGTTATTTGAGGATTTGAAGACTTACAAAGAAAAATGATTTTTAGAGATGAACAAAGATCAAGAACAACCCAAATGTTGTTTGTTTTATACCCGAATGATCTTAGATGATCAAACCTTCAACTTGTCTTCAAATGTAAATGATCAAAGATGAAAAAAATGTATGGATTTGTGTATGTTTGTGTTGGTTCGTGTGTTTTAGAGAGAGAGAGTGCAAGAGAAAATGAAACTAGTATGTGTGTGAAGAATGAGAATGAAATGATAAACAAATGAACTTGTATACAAGATTTACACACACACACACACACACACACACTTTAGTGTGTGCCGTGGCTAGGGAGGACAAGAAAGGGGGACCAAAACGATCCGCCAATCAAATGATAGTGTGTACATGTCCTTAACCTTAAAACTTGCAAGCTTGTCTAGAGATATTATCAAAATTTGAATCCTATGTATGCACATGCATACATAGCCGGTTATAAGAGACCAGGGGGGACCAAATGGCTTCCAACTTTCTAGGGAACACTTGCTCAAATTGAATTAATTTCCAAAGCCTTTTGCTTGCAAATACATATGTATAGATTTAAACGCACATTACGCAAATAACGAAACGAGTAACGGCATCACGAAAAATTACGAAATTTTAAATATTGCTTTAAAACATAAAAACGTGTCTTGAGGCCATGTGGGGGTGGGGAAGGGTGGTGTAATGGGTTTTGGCTGGTTGTGAACAGTGGTCGAGGAGGGGGGGACTGGGACAGTGAATAGGGTTTTGTTTTTAGCGGGTGAACTTGTTAAACTGTGTTAGTTGTTTGTTCAGGGGTTCAAGTGTCTTTGGATGATTGTCAACTGTAGTCCTCAATGTTATATGAGAGTTTTGCATGAACGTCCTTGATGTGAATATAGTTTTATGGGTTGGCAGAATTAGTCCCCAAAGTTTTAAGGGTTATTACAGGCATGGTCTTGTGGTGTTTGATTTTGGGATATTGGCAGAGAAAACCAGCTCTCAAGGTTATAAGAGTTATTTCATGGGAGGTCCTTTTAAGGTAAAAGTTTAGGGGGTTGGCAAGAACAGCCCCTAAACTTGTATATTGGGCTTAATGGGTTGACCCAGCCTATTAGATGGGTATGGGTGGGCCAATTAAGTATTTCTTCCTTTACGGCTTTGGATTTAACTTTTGACTTTTGTCAGGGTTGACTTTGGTTGACTTTTTGACTTGATTTTGACTTCATCACGCTCTTTTCATTCCCGTGCTCGTTTCTTGTTGTTTTGGCTTTGATTTTGTCCTTTTCTTGATTATCCGTTACCTGCACAGCATAAGTGAAAACATATAAATACAGTGTGTTTTTGGTACGTTTTTGGTCATTTAAGTCCGGTTTTGATGGAAAACGGTATGTGTAATTAAGCACATACCAAAATCCCCCATACTAAACTATTGCGTGTCCTCACGCAATGCTATAAGTAAGCACTTAAGAAAAATAAGCAATACTCGATCCCCTCGGACTAGTTAACTCGAAAAAGTTAGCTAAGTTAGTGTTCATCGAGAGAAAATAAAGAATCGATAGCTTTAAAAAGCCCCGTCTTTACCAATTTTAAATATATACACTTATTCCTACACATATTTTTGTATTTTTTTATTTTTCTCTTTTTATTGTACTTTTCTTTTTTTAAGTAACTAACTAATTTATTTGACTTTCATTATTTTATAACTTTTAGGGATCATAGAACAAGATGCATTTCGATCCAAGAATGCACCCAAAATGATAAATTCATCATCCCCGACTTTTCACTTACTCCAACCCAAGCTTAAAACAAAAATCACAGTTAAATAAATATTCTTATGATGCTACTCTATTCATATTTGCAACTTGTGAACTTTTCACTCCCGACAATTATTATATCTTAGGTGAATGTGCTATTTTGAATTTCAACCTTGGATCGACGTTTTGCAAAATACTATGCTTCACGTTCCACCCGAGAATAATGAGTTTGAAGGCGAGATCATCCCATGTAGCGACTTTCGTCTCGGCACATCCCAACCTTTCGGCTAAGTGACCAGGCTTTTGACACCCCACAGAGACTAGTATCGGGACTCACGGACCTTCGGTTTCAAAAACTCTTAGGTTTTCCGTATACACATAGCTTATAAAATAGAATAGTCAAAGTTCAAAAGCATATTTAAATTTAACAAAAAGAGATCTATTTATTAATTCACACTTAATATTAAACATAACATTGATGCAATTGTAACCCTCGACCTTTTAGAAGGCTGCAACATCGGTTGTGAGCCGGCAAGATGCAGCAAACTTTTATCAGTCTCGAATTATTATTCTTACTATGGGCTTTCTTTAGAAGGCTGTAACATCGGTTGTGAGCCGGCAAGATGCAGCAAACTTTTATCAGCCCACAGTTTATATTTATTATATTTTTTTCATTTTTCAACATATCATCATTTTTTTTTACGATATAGAGAAGACTTCTTAAGTTTAATCTCCAAAAATAGCACGTATATTAATCTGGTTAGAAGCTTATGGGAGAAAAAGCGACAAATTATACACATGAGCTCTTAAGATTTCCAAATAATCCTTGTTATAGCCTCCAATTGCTACTTGTAACTCTATCCATTTTTTTGATCTTCGCGTGTTTCGCGTTGCTTAGCCTGAAAGTTAAGGACACAAGCTGCGCTCAACACGCTTCGATGCGATGTCAAACTTGTATCTCTTATTCTACCCAGCAGGAAAGTTAAAATTGTGACAAAAAACTTTATTTATTTTTGAAAATTTTTAAATTTTTTTATTTTTTTAAAATTTTGGTGGTAAAAACGGGATTAAGCGGAAAACAACGACTTCTGCATAATCGAAATCGAAGATCCACCATATAAATGAACATTATCCCTCAAAAAAAAAAATTTTTTTTGGTTGATTCGAAATAGGGTCTTACGCAAATCCTAAGCCATTTATTAAGTATGCTTAAAGATTAAACGTTAGTCGATAAGATTAGGATATTGGATTCCCAAATTGAGCTGAGGATTTGAAGCTCTTGTGATCGAAGGACAAAACCGCGAGCACGAGAAGGCCTTCAAAAAATTCAGGGGACAATCATGGTCAATCACAAAAAACACAAGAAACGAGAAATGGAAATAGAGGCGAGCCTCTCAAACAAAAACACTTATTCATTACTGCATTATAATTTTATTTATATATATATAATTTAATAAATAATTTAATAATATTATTTTTTCCCATTATCATATAATATTATATTAATTTTAAATAAATTATTATCAAAGAATAAATACATAAAATAATTATTATAATTATCATAATTATTTAATATTTTAAAAAAAACATTTAATAATAATTTATATAATATGTTTTTATTTTAAATAATAATATATAAAATATATTATTATATTAAAACATATTATTATTATATAATCAATTGATTAATTTTAACCTATATTAACTAACAATATTTTTCATCATTTATATAATTAATTAATTATCATTTAAAATATACATTCATTACATTTAAATTTAATTATATAAATTTATATAAATATAAAAATATTATACATTTTTTTATTACTTATTTATTATAATATAACTAAGGATAAGCAAGGGGGTTTGCTTCCACGATAGCGCTGTTTAGGGTCACTAAGCTTGACCCAATCCCCGAATTCATTTGTCCTTGGGGAAGGTTTGGAGATCCGGGACAACCAATTTTGGTACGTCCCCTCCAAAGTAGTGCTTAATTCGATGACCATTCACCTTAAAGTTTGGCCCGGAGTTTTGAGATAACTCAACGGTGCCATATGGAAAAACTTGGGTAATGGTGAATGGTCCGGACCAACGGGATTTTAATTTGCCCGAGAACATCTTCAATCTAGAGTTAAAGAGGAGGACTTGATCACCGACGTTGAAAACGCGGTTTTTGATCTTGGCGTCATGGATCCTCTTAGTTTTCTCCTTGTAAATCAAAGAATTTTCATAGGCTTGATCACGAAGTTCATTTAGTTCATTGAGTTGAACTTTGCGGTGATCACCCGCGGTCGAAAGGTCAAAGTTAGCATGCTTCAAGGCCTAGTAGGCTTTGTGCTCGAGCTCAATCGGTAGATGACATGCCTTTCCATACACGAGCTTGTAAGGAGTACACCCGATGGGTGTTTTGTAAGCTGTACGGAAGGCCCAAAGTGCATCATCTAGTTTGTCCGACCAAGAGGCACGGTTCTCGCCCACGGTCCTTTCAAGAATTCGTTTCAAGCCACGATTGGATACCTCAACTTGCCCACTTGTTTGTGGGTGATACGCGGTGGAGAGACGATGAGTGACTCCATATTTAAGCATGACCTTTGCAAACTGGTCATTGCAAAAATGGGTTCCGCGATCACTTATGATAGCACGAGGGGCACCGAATTGGGCGAAGAGAGATTTAAGAAATTTGCAAACAACTCGGGCGTCGTTGGTGGGGAGCGCTTTCGCTTTAACCCATTTTGACAAGTAGTCGACCGCCACGAGTATATATTTGTTCCCTCGTGAAGACGGGAACGGCCCCATGAAATCAATGCCCCAAACGTCAAAGATTTCACAAACTTGGATGGAATTTTGAGGCATCTCATCCCTTTGTGAAATTTTTCCCTGACGTTGGCACGAGTCGCAATTTTTAACCAACTCGTGTGCATCTTTGTAAATAGTGGGCCAAAAGAAACCGGCATCAAAGACCTTTTTGGCGGTGAGATTTGCACCATGATGTCCCCCGGTGGGTCCCCCATTTGTGGCAAAGCTTCGAGGGATGTCGAGAGCTTCTTTGCCGTGCACACACCGCCGGATCACTTGATCTGCACATATTTTGAACAAGAAGGGGTCGTCCCAAAAGTAGTGTTTAACATCTTTGAAAAACTTGTTTTTCTGCTGGGACGACATCCCTTTAACAATGAATTTCCCCGCGTGGTAATTTGCATAATCGGCAAACCACGGGGTACTTGAGTCACCACGAAAAGTCACCATATGGAGTGTCTCGAGAGGAAACTTTTCATTTACTTCCTTTGGGTCGAGCACACTTTCATAAGGATTTTCTAATCGGGAAAGATGATCGGCCGCGAGGTTCTCAGCTCCTTTTGTGTCAATTACTTTGAATGTGAACTCATGAAGGAGGAGAACCCACCAGAGCAATCTCGCCTTGGAATCTTTTTAGCAAAGATATATTTTAGGGCGGAGTGATCCATATACACTATGCTTTTGTTCAAGATGAGGTAAGATCAGAATTTTTCAAAGCCATATACCACGACTAACATTTCTTTCTCCGTCGTGGTATAATGCGATTCCACCCCGTTAATTATTTTGCTAGCATAGTGTATAGGCCTAAAGTGTTTTTCATGACGTTGCTCCAAGACCGCACCTATGGCAAACTCGCTTGCATCGCACATAAGCTCAAAGGGTAGGTCCTAGTCTAGGGAAATCAAGATTGGAGCTTCAGTAAGTTTTTTCTTTAATGTTTAAAAAGCTTGAATGCATTCATCGGAGAAGATGAACAGAGTATTCTTCTCAAGAAGTTAAGTCATCGGTCGGGAAATTTTGGAAAAATTCTTTATGAACCGTCGGTAGAAACCGGCATGATTGAGAAAACTCTGAACACCCTTAACGGTGGTGGGATGAGGTAACTTAGCAATCACATCGACTTTTGCTTTATCAACCTCAATCCTATTTTTGGAAATCTTATGGCCAAGGACTATGCCTTCTGTAGGATCGATATTCCTTAATGAAAAACTGATATACTGTCAACTATGCGGAATCTAGTTGGCAGTACTTAAGAAGAACACA
>BQNB010024317.1:0-60857 GCA_026074375.1 Tanacetum coccineum
CGTTTTATCGTGTGTGCCCCCAATAGGCTCACACACCTCTAGTTGTGATCGAGCTAGTCCAACTCACATAATCCAACAGTTTTAAATAATTATTCATTCTTATATTACAAAAAATCCAGTTTTTGGATATTCAATGTGCAGTGTTAATGATTCTCTCCCGTTAAAACACATTTATGTTCGACTCTTTGCACATTTACCTAACATTGAATACAGCCTAAACATAAGAAATTGAGTGTCAGTCTTAATGATTAATGTTATGTATCCTTTCATTTGCCTTGCTTCTCGAAAACCAAATGTTGTGATGGTTCAGTTTCCAGTGTTAATGGATTAACATCTGCTCATCTTTTCAGTTGGTGCTTTTAGTATGCTACTTCCATTTGATAATTCATTTGCATATTCTAGACTTTCGTTTTAGACCAGCACCTGCTACAGCAGTGGCTTAAAAACAATAACCAGACTTTCGTTTTTAGAACAGTGCACTTTGTTGCCATCTATTAACCAGACTTTCGTTTTAGACCAGCACCTGCTACAGCAGTGGCTAAAAAACAATAAACTATTTCGGATTTGGCATTGTTAAGTGGGTTAAATTTGCTGTCTCAAATCTCTGGATTTGACACTATTTTGCATATATATGGGACTGTCAATTCTCTGTTTTTCCATTCTAAATTTGATATGGTTTGATACTTCTAATGTTTTTTTCAACTGTGAATTTATAGGACGATGGCGTATTATGTGATGCAGAAAACGAGACCACGAAAGGGTATGGGCTTTTTGCGTCGTTACATGGTGACTGACATGGAAATGTCGAGGCGATGGTTGGCATCACAGCTTTTTGCGTTGTTCTTTCTGTGACAATATGCAGGATTTTCCATGAAAATTTTCAGGTGAGTTTGGGACTTGATCCAAGATACTTAGAGTACGGTTATCAGACGACACGTAGAGTTACATTTATCTGCCCCCATCTTTTCCTGAAAGAAAAAGCACAACTTATTTATTCCATTCTATAGACTAAAAATTAATGCCAACTTACGACAACCTTTGTAGGTAAAACCTGCATGCTACATTCACTGAAGAATCTTCAAATAGTTTGATAAATGGTATTCAAATGGAGAACCAACGTCTCAGTAAATAGGATCGGTTCACTTTGAAAGTAACAAAATAGATGGGTGTGCTGGGTCAGAATGGGAATAAAATGTGTATGGGTCGAGACATGCAGGACAAGCCTTACCCTATACACCTAAAGTCAAATATACCTAGCTTTCAAGGTACTTGGTAATTCACTTATGATATCGGCTATATAAGTCGATATAACCACTTTGAAAACACACATCCAAACACTGTTGAGTGCTATAAAAACACACATCCAAACACTTTTAAGGGTATATAAAACTAATAATATATATGACGAGGAAATCTAAGATAACTTAAAAGTACCTTAATAACCCAAACTAAGTTTCTACAGATCGCCTAAATCATTTAGTATGTTATTTGTTGTCCTGTGATTTTCAATGCCTTATCTAGCATGGTGTGGTGGACAGCTTGATCTCACAGCTGCAAACAACGCGAACACGGCCTTATACACCACTTTTGCTATTTTTGGCATCCTAGGAGGTGGTATTTATAATATTTTAGGACCACGTCTTACGTTGCTTGCAGGCTGCAGTACTTGTATACTTTACGCGGGTTATTTCCTTTATCACAACCATCATAAGTACCAAGCGTTTGTGGTGCTCTCTTGGGCGTTGCTAGGTGTTGGTGCTGGTCATATGATTGCACCATTGCAACACTAGTTTATATACACGGGTCACAGCTCATACCTTAATGGAAATCAACTCAGTAGTGATTCAAGTGAAGTGCCAATCATAAGGGCTCTTGAAAGGGGTGTTCGGGCAATAGAGCTTGATTTATGGCCAAACAATTCAAAAGATGGAATACATGTGCTACATGGCAGGTATGCACGCCTCATTTTTTCCTTTTCTTTTATTAGAGGTGGCAATTGGAATATCCGGCTTTACTATGAATGGGTCAATTTAGGTTGTGTTATATCTTAAACGGGTCAAATCAACAAGTCTAGCTAAAAAGGTATCAGTAGAACAGATAGAATTAAAATTTGTTTAAATATTTTATTAGGAAAAATGGACAAAAAGTGTTTGTGGGACAACCCGGCCAATTTTGAATTTTTGATTCATACAGACCCGACAAACCTCCCTTTCTCGCCACTTTTTTCTTACATTTAATGTTTTGTGCTTATATTTATGATGTAAACATGACGTTAACAACTCCGATAACACTTCATAAATGTTTAACATCGATTAAAGAGCATGCTTTTGTGAAATCCCCATATCCTGTTATTATCACTTTAGAGGATCTTCTTACACCAAGTCTTCAAGCTAAAGTTGCAGAGGTCAGCGACATATTTACCTTTGTTTAATAATTTTCATAAAGCCTTTTAGATGATTTCAAATATTAATAGTCATTAATTAAACTTAGATGGTCACAAGTATTTTTCAGATGATATGCTATACTTCCTAAGGCGAGCGACAAAGATGAATTCCTTCACCCGATGCATTGAAACATCATATCATTACTTTCATCCAAACCCCCAAAAGTCAAGAATTCTAGCAAAGAACGTTCATCAGTGGATAGAGTCATCTGATGAGGAGTTGGAAGATCAAAAAGTTAGTTAACAAGATTTTTTTTCCTTTGATCGTTTATAAAATGAGTGATATATTTTCAGAACCGCTTACTCATCGTAAAGGTACTTATTGGTTGAAGCTTTCAAACTTTTGGTGTTAAACGTTTCTGAGATATGTGTTGTATGTGACAATGTCACATTCTTTTTCTACCGCTAGGGACAAGAACGCGACCTCCATTTCTGGATTTGCAATTAGTAGCCCAAGGTTTTGTAGTGTATAAAAGAGCGGACATTTAGGAGGTCATTACCACGCTTCCTACAAAGATCAGATACAAATGAGAATAGGATTCGGGATGAACTCTCAAAGGCCAGAAACTCTTTAGTTACTCTCTGGACATTTTTGTTAATGAAATTCAGAAAGATGACTAAGCTAAAGCTACAGTAGCTATCTAAGGATTCATATGTAGAAATGACAGAAAGAAAGGACTTGGTTTTTAGCCCGACATGTGTATTCAGTAATAATGGTGGGAATTGGTGGCTACATAATGAACAAGTATGAGAAGTTGGGAACACTCGGTTTGTGTTTTAGAAGGCATTCTTATATATTATGGTTATTAGAAGGCATGTTTATATATTATCTTTTATGTGTTTTGTGGCTTTGACTTGAAAAGTATTTATTTGTAAAAAGTCTAAGATGCAGCTGTAACACCTTTCAATAATGTTGGTTGAACACCTATAGTATGAGCACCAAACTTACTGGGCTTAGTTCATAATATACTCATATGGGCCCAGGCCCAATACAACAAATAGCCGGACTGCTAAGCCAGACAAGGGTCATGCTCCGGACATTTCAAAGACGCACGTGAGTATCTTCAAAGCCGCACCCGTTGCACTTCCGCAGACAAACACTGACCGCAGAAGAACACTCGCGTCCGCAAACACGATTACACGTGGACCTTTGCCCGACAAGAGACCCACTCCGGCTACTAATAATCACAAGCAAAATACTAGGAAACCCTAGTATTTGACTTGCCTATAAATAGGGGTCATTTCGCACCCCAAAGAGGTACATTCTGTCTGACAATTAATACACACACATACTCTGACATATTCTCTGACAAACATGCATACTTACTCTTACGCCGGAGCTTAATCGTGGGGTCCGCCCCACGGTAAGGCTAACGGTTTACTCTCATTTGTGCAGATTATCTCTTCATTACTTGGATTAGTACAAGATCCACATCGCAGCCCATTCATCGGCCTAGCCCACTAAATGATCTGGACCCACATTCACCCCCTTACACGGTTTTTGTACTAACAAGTTGGCGCCATCCGTGTGACCGATATAACTGTGTTCCTTGA
This sequence comes from Tanacetum coccineum, assembly GCA_026074375.1. Lineage (NCBI taxonomy): Eukaryota > Viridiplantae > Streptophyta > Magnoliopsida > Asterales > Asteraceae > Tanacetum > Tanacetum coccineum. Next base: position 3,998 of record BQNB010024317.1, read on the forward strand.
AAATACTCACCATGAGCAATCACGAACAACCTACCCCTAGTCATCCCAAGTCTGATGTGCGGAATACGACAGGGAAGAACAAACAAATCCTCCAGGACTCCGTGAGAACTACATCCGCTGTAGATCTCGAAGAGTTCTGCGAAAAGCACTATGAGAAACTACTACAAATCATGGCGGATAAGTACGAGTATGAGAAGAGAAAGAAAGAAAAGCCGGAGGAAGTAAAAGCGAGGCTCGACTTTGGCGATGCCCGGAAGAAAAGCACTAGGGCACAGGAATCAGCGTATTCTGAATCCAGGACAATATCGCCAAGAAGACAGAGACGCTCTCGCAGCCCGCGTCGCAATCCTAGCGTCTTCACTAGATTGAGGCGCGAAAGATCAAGATCGCCACGGCATGAATACAAGAATAAGGAAAGAAGGGAGAGCACCGTGTTCAAGAGGCTCGGAAGTATGAGACGTGAAGTACCTCCGCGCATCCTGATAGCCGTCAGGAAAGCTCAAGGTATACAGAAAATTACTCTGAAAGTGAAGATAGTGAAGGCGGGCATTGGAAGTCTAAATTACGAAGGAAAAAATCCAGTGTCGAAGATGATGATCTCTCCCAACCTTGGGTATGTGCCAAGACTGATCCGTTCACGTCTCGAATCCGTCACTTCGACTTCCCGAAAACACGAATGCCAAGTCATGTGAAAACATACAACGGAAGCAAAGATCCTGAAGATCACCTGAAAATCTTCCAGGCAGCAGCAAAAATGGAGAGGTGGACCATGCCAACATGGTGTCACATGTTTAATTCCACACTCACCGGAAACGCCCGGGTGTGGTTTGACGATCTTCCCCCAGAATCAATAGACAGTTACAATGATCTAAGAGAAGCATTCCTGAAAAACTCTCCTCACAAGAAAAGTGCATCAAAGACCCCATAGTGCTCCACAACATCAAACAAAGAGACGGAGAGTCCACAGAAGACTTCATACAAAGGTATAAGTAGGAAAAGTGGAAATGTTAAAGGAGCACCGGAGTGCATGAGAATCTCCGGATTCGTGCACGGAATCACAAATCCTGAGCTCATCAAAAGATTTCACGAGAAAATTCCAAAAACAGTAGACGAAATGATGCAAGTGGCCACGTCTTTTCTTCAAGGGCAAGAGGCGGCCTCAAATCAAGAAAGGAAAAAATCCTCAGGCCTGGAGACACCAGGAAGGGGGTCATAGGTAGAATTTCAAAAAAGGGGGAGGCTTCCGCAGCCAACATAAGACAGAGAAAAGACCAGACAGGTTCACTCTTCTCATGAAAACTCCGAAGGAGATTCTGGCCTTAGAAAAAGGAAAATTCAAAACCCACTCCTGATGACAACCCCGATTGAAAAATGAAACGCAAACAAGTTTTACGAGTTTCACAGAGAAGTGGGGCATAATACAGATGAATGCAACCATCTAAGGAAGCAAATTGAAGATATGCTCAAAGCCGGGAAACTGTCGCACATAATCGGGAGCGAAGCAAAATAGAGAAAAGAACAGCAAAAAAGAAGGTGAAACCTCATGGAAAAGGAGAAACTACAGCCATCTTAATGATTCAATCACGGCAAATGCAGTAAGCAGAAGATAAACTCAAAGTTTCTAACCCGACTTGAAATATATTCCCGTCCCTGGGAAACGATGAGGAGCAGAAAGGCCCCTATTATATGAAGCAGAGATTGGGGTCACCAATGTGCAACGCTATGTGTATTGGACGGCTGGGTCATCATTGAGATACTCGATGAGCACTGCTTTAAATCGACTCCATCCGGAAATAAGAAATCAAATGGTCCGGCCACAACTTCGCTGTACGGTTCAGCGGTTGAATTTATGTGCCATTAGGACAAATAACACATGTTGGTGAAAATTAGGGTGACGAAAACATTCAACATCAACATGGATGGACTTCATGGTGGTGAATAATCGTCTCGTTTAATGGGATCATCGGAAGGAGGGGTTGCGAAAAATGAAAGCAGTCCCATCAACAACGCACGGAATGATAAAGTTCCCGGTTAGGGGAGGGACACTTACGCTAAGAAGCAGTAAAATCATCCCCATTGAATGTGCGATGATCTCCGGACCAGAAGACCAACCTCCTCCGGTGAACAAAGTAAAAGAAGAAAGGATTAAAGTTACAATCAATCCGGAACACCCGGAACAGACAGTAATGATCGGTTCCAACCTCACGGAAAAAACCAGAAGTAAACTGTGCAACCTACTTCAGCGGAGTTTGGATATATTCGCTTGGACCCCGACTGATATGACGGGCGTTCCAAGGCAGATAGCGGAACATAAGTTGAATGTACGAAAAGGTTGCCAACCGGTTAGGCAAAAGAAAAGAGGCCAAGCCGCAGAAAGGAACATAGCAATCAATGACGAGGTTAGTAAGCTTGTGACAGCTGGGATCATGAGGGAGGTTCATTATCACGATTGGCTCTCCAACCCGGTGATGGTAAAGAAGAGTGACAACAGTTGGAGAATGTGTGTCGATTTTAAAGACCTCAACAAAGCATGCCCCAAGGACGGTTTACCCTTTTGCCGGAATTGACTGGAAAGTCGAATCCTTGTGCGGATTCCCCTTCAAATGCTTCCTGGACGCATATAAGGGGTATCACCAAATACAAATGGCAGAGGAAGACGAGGAAAAGACCGCGTTCATTACAAATCAAGGCATTTTTTGCTACACAAAAATGCCTTTCGGTCTAAGGAACGCTGGTGCAACTTATCAGCGGCTAGTGGACAAAACATTCCACGGACAAATCGGTAGAAACCTTGAGGTATATGTGGATGATTTGGTCATAAAAAGCCGCACGGAGGATGAAGTTGTCCGCGACATAGAAGAAACATTTAAGACACTCAGAAAAATCAACATGAAACTGAACCCAAAAAAGTGCACCTTTGGAGTTGAGGAAGGAATGTTCTTAGGATACCAGGTCAATACTAAAGGCATTAAGATTTGCCCAGACAAGGTAGACGCCGTGTTAAGCCTTCAATCACCAAAATGCTTGAAGGACGTGCAAAAGTTAAATGGAAAATTGGCAAGCTTAAACAGGTTCTTAGCAAAGTCAGCGGAGAAATCATTACCATTTTTCAAAACTTTGAAAAAATGCACAAAGAAGAGTGACTTTCTATGGACAGAGGAAGCGGAAGCTGCATTCAAACAAATGAAGGAACATATAGCAAAGTTACCTATGCTCACAGCTCCAGAAGAACAAGAGGAACTCATTGTCTACCTGGCAGCATCCAAGGAAGCGGTGAGCGCCGTACTAATGACGGAAAGAGAAGCCAGACAGATGCCAATATACTTTGTCAGCCGGGCGCTAAGGGGCCCGGAAATAAACTACACCGCCATGGAAAAATTGGTGCTGGCATTAGTACATGCAAGCAAAAGACTAAGAAGATACTTCCAAGCTCACCCTATCACAGTAATAACAGATCAACCCATCAAAAACGTACTATCAAACCCGGAAGTCGCTGGTAGGATGCAAAAGTGGAGCATACAATTAGGGGAGTTTGGTATACATTATAGGCCAAGGGTATCTGTGAAAGGGCAAGTATTAGCCGATTTTATTGTAGAAAGACCAGAGGAAGAAGGTCAGGACGATTCCGCAAAAGAAGAAGAACCGCTCCCGGCACGGTGGACCTTGTTCACGGACGGGTCATCTTGCGTTGACGGATGCGGAGCAGGAGTGATACTCACGGATCCGGAGGGAGTAGAGTTCACATACGCTTTGAGATTTCAGTTTGAAACAACTAACAACGAAGCAGAATATGAAGCACTGATAGCGGGATTGCGAATAGCGGAAAAAATGGGTGTCAAAAACCTTGAAGTGAATGTAGACTCAAAACTGGTAGCAAACCAAGTAAATGGGACTTACATCGCAAAAGAAACAGACATGATCAAATACTTAGAAAAGGTAAAAGCACTGACCAATAACTTCCGAGCGTTCTCAATAAAACAAGTCCCAAGAAGCAAAAACAAAAAAGCGGATGCACTAAGCAAAATGGCGTCCACTAGCTTTGCACATCTCAGCAAACAAGTGTTAGTGGAGGAATTGAAAGAAAAATCCGTAAACGAGAGAGAGGTGCTCACCGTGGTAGAGGAAGAAGGGGATACCTGGATGACCCCGATTCATGAATACCTCACGGACGAAACTTTACCAGCAGAAAGAAAAAAGGCAAGGGCGATAAAGCGTAAATCGCAACGTTTCGCCATAATCAACGGAATACTATACAAAAAATCCTTTCTAGGCCCATGGCTTCGATGTGTAGGACCTTCACAAGCAAACTACGTCTTACGAGAAATACACGAAGGCTCGTGTAGCATGCATGCGGGCACGCGATCCGTCGTTGCCAAAGCTCTAAGGACCGGTTATTACTGGCCGACAATGCACAAAGACGCGAGGGCGCTGATAAAAGCATGTCAGGAATGCCAAGTACACAAACCCGTCCCAAGAAATCCGCAGGAAAAATTGAATCCGATCACATCTCCGTGGCCATTTTACAAATGGGGTATCGACATAGCGGGACCTTTCCCGGAAGGACCCGGCAAAGTCAAATTTCTAATAGTGGCTATGGATTATTTTACCAAGTGGATAGAAGCAAAACCAGTAGCAACTATCACGGGAAACCAGGTAAAGAAATTTGTATGGGAAAACATAGTATGCAGATTTGGTCTTCCAGGAGAAATTATATCTGATAATGGGAAACAATTTCGAGATAACCCCTTCAAGGATTGGTGTGAAAAATTGTGCATTCAACAACATTTTGCTTCCGTAAAACATCCTCAGACGAACGGACTGGTGGAAAGAGCAAACAGAAGTCTGGGGGAAGGAATAAAAGCAAGACTGGGCAAAGACAACAAGAACTGGTTGGAAGAAATCTCTCATGTACTTTGGGCACACCGTACCATGGTCAAATCCAGTAACGGAGACACTCCGTTCTCATTAACTTACGGAACGGAAGCTGTCATCTATGCAGAAATTGGAATGCCCACGTTCAGGACAGCAGAAGTGAATGTGGTCGAAAATGACAAAGCATTGTAAATCAACTTGGAATTGCTAGAAGAAAAGAGAGAGCAAGCAGCGATAAGAGAAGCAAAAAGCAAGAGGCAAATAGAAAAATACTACAACACCAAAGTCAGAAATGCAAGCTTCAAGCCAGGAGACTTGGTGTATCGGAGCAACGAAGCAAGCCGTGTAGAAGACACTAGAAAGTTAGGACCCAAGTGGGAAGGGCCGTATGAAGTCACAGAAGCACTTGGGAAAGGATCGTACAAGTTAAAAGACCGCAACGGAAAAGAACTCCCGAGAACTTGGAACGTTTGTAATCTCAAGAAGTGTTACGTACACAAAGTGTAAGCAGTCTAGCCATATGAACTCCGTGATGGGAAAGGCATTTTTATCTTTATTCCGTGTAGTAATTTTTAAATGTCGTGTAATATGATTTTGACTTTAATGAAAAAAGTGAAGATTAGCTACCTTCACAAGTTATGCTTTGAAAAATTTATCTTATTACTTTGAGAAGTTATTTATTGTGATTAAGCCGCGCACACATGGAGCATGCCTCCATCAATGTTATTCCGTATAACAAAAGGATGAGTAACCTCACAATTAACTCAAAGTACATAAGAGGTATTGCATACCCGGTACCGGGAGAATAACCCACAAAATATTCAAACAAGACTATCCTACTAAAGGTATCATACGTGATATAAAAAGATAGCGGAAACATTTATATATAACAAACGAGTTCAAACTTGAAGTGTTGTAAAAATAGTTACATACAAAATACCGCAACAAAAAGGCCACATGCGGCCGCGGTATAAAAAGCATTGTAACAGGCCAAACTGTTAATAGCCATGATGTTCTAATTACAAAAGATCCACGGAGGAAAAAACAAATACACCTACAAAACAGCATCCCTAGCTTCATCATCCAATTGGGAGAATGCAAAATCAACCCCCGGTTGAAGCATCGACCTTCTCTTCACCTTCTGGTCCCGGAGTAACATTCTTCGGGAACACATCTACTGAATCAGGATTGTCATAATCTTCTACGAAAACCGAAGGACCAGAGTGTGGAATAATTACTAAGGTAGTTAACACATTGGTAGCAGGAACTTCAACCGGCGGCTCAATCAAAGCCTCAGCAGATAAAGGATCATCGATGGAGATAAGCACGTCTTTCAAAAAGAGGAGACGTTTAATAAGATTTCTTTCCATCTTCTCCACCCGTCCACGGCAAATATCCAAAGCAACAGACAATGCTTGGCTCCCAATAACAACCCTATCCTGCTTATGATGAACGGGAACCATTAGTTGACTCACATCGGGTTGAAGATCAGTCATACCTAAGGTCTCAGCCACAACATCATCCAAGCGGAGAAGATCCATAATATCCCACGTGCTGGCATCCTTCTTATTTGATAGTTCCTGAAGAAGCGGAAAGTTCAGGTCGCGGAGATCACGAATAGCAGAATTAACATCTGCCAGCTTGTCCGTGCTCAATCCCAGCGGCTAAGCCCTCCTGCATTCCTTTCTCTATAGCACGGCCAAAAGCATGTCCAAGAGCCTCCATATACTCAGTTGAATTAAGACACTTAACCAAAAGAAGTTTCATCCCATGAGTTAGTAACCATCTTCGCCCTGCAACGACGTTGAGGAGGTGCGGATGGAAACTCTCTTGAAAGCGCATACAACACCGGGTGAAATCAGCATCAATCTCGGCTAACCTAGTCTTGAGAGGTCTCATAAGGTTATCTTGAAATTCCTCTAACTGTTTCAGACTTCCCTCATACATCTCCAGCTTCTCACGGAGATCCGTGGAAGAAATCTCCAGCTCATGCACCTAAAAAATACATGTATGTATATATGAGGGGAGGAAAACACAAAAATACAAAGAGAACAGTTAAGGACGGAAAACTATACCTGATTAACAAGATTTTGGTTCTGAGACTTCAAGGAAGAAGAGGATGCTCCTAAGTCAGAAAGCTCATGATCCTTTTCAGCAATAGTAGATTCAAGGCTCGTCACTTTTAACTTTAAAGAATCACATTCTTGCTCAAGGAGGACGTTGTGTTCCTTGGTGGAAGCAACTTCGCCTCGAAGTGAATTCTCAGTGGCCTCAAGACCGGAAACCCGAGCACGGAGTTGGGCTACTTCCACAGACTCCTCCTTTGCCTTAAGCAATTGGGACTTCAAGTCTTCAATCTCCTTATCTTTCGCCCCCAACAAACTATCTTTCTCCTCCGCAAGAGATCTCCATTTCCTCTTCTCCAAAATATTATACTCCGCACGCATTCTCACCTCGGAGCTCAAACTCAAATTGCGTGCGGCTGATACATTGAACTCAGTAAATAATTGCTCATGCTCCATTCCGCGAACAGTTTTGAAGAAAGCAGGAGGAGTGAAGTGATCAATCATATTGGCACACAAACGCCCATCATTAAGCTCAAAACCCTTGGTCACCGTCCACTCAGGAACATAGATTTCCTCCAAACCAGCACCTATAGCCTCCTCCGCACGAATGCTCCCGGCAGCAAAACCACTACCTGACCTCCCTGTAAAAAGACTAAGAGTACGATCCGTCTTCTCAGATGAACTAGAAGAACCAAAAACAGACGGATGCGGCACGCTCTTATCCTTGCCAACATCAGCAGGAATAGCAACTGTAGGGGCAATAGTAGTCACAGTGGTGGCCTCAGTCATCACCGGAACAGCAGACCTGACAAGAGAATCAACCTCAGGATCCGCAGATTTAGCGCCTGAGTGATGAGAAGAATCAGATAGGACTACGAACCTTGCGGAGGGACCTATAGTTCGCAAAGAGGGACCTGTCACGGAGTCAGTATGGTCTTCGCCCTCCTCCAAAGGTGAAGCTGTCACGGATGAAGTAATAAAGGGTAAGGTAGGAAGAGCCGGGACACCCTGTTCTACCATTAATCGAGAATCTTGGAGCAACCTGTTAAGGACACTAGGAGACTTACCTCCAGTAGCGGAACCACCAGTTGTTCCATAGTCAGCTCTCAGCCTTTTAGGTGGATGGGAAGCGGCAGGCGTCCTTTCACTCCCGCGGGTAACCCTCTTTTTCTTTGTACGTTTGGGCCCGGGTATTTCAGCCCCAACATTATCCGTGATAGGCACGCTTGGTTCAACATTGTCTTGACCAACAACAGAAGCAATTTCCTCATCTCCACCACCGCCGACACTTACATCTCCAACAAATTCCCTCTCTACGCTAGCTGATAACTCTCCGGAAGGACGAACCACCGAGGTCGGAAGTAGGGTTACGGTGCGATGCTTGGCCACAGTCACAATAGGCCCCTCATGTTCAGCCCTTGGTCTTTCAACAATCCTCACCTTGCGCGGGTCAGCGGTACGAATAAAAGCATTCAAATCCATCTCTGCAAAGGACAACAGGGAAAAAGGGTAAGGAAACAAGAAAAACAAAAAAAAAACAAAAACAGACAATCAAAATGTGCGCGGAAAGTAAGACCCACCCTCTCCGTTCTCATACTCAAAGCGGGGGTAAGTATCTTTATTCAAAAGATAATTACGGCTTATGCCAACCCAGCAAAGAAATTCTTCCGGGAACCTAAGGAACGGAGAGGCTTGAGCAGTAAGGGTATTAATATGCTCCACATTATACTCAGAGGGGGCAGGAGCTTGATCTTTAACAATATTGGAACCAGAAAACCAACTAAACCGAGCGTTAGCAGGAACCATAAACTCATCAACCTAGAAAAAATGATCATTCCAATTCTTCATGGAATCCAAGTTCTTAGAATAGCAAGCACGGACGTTTGGGCGCTTAGTAAACCCAAACCAACCATTTTTATAATTATGTGTATAAAAGTAGCGGAACAAACTAACATTAGGTTCAATATTGCAAACGCGGCACAAGATTTCAAAATGAGAAACCTTGGCAGATCCAAACACGGATAATTAAGAAAACGGAATGCGGAAATGGGTGAGAACAAACACGAAGAAGGTAGAAAATAGGATATGGTAGTTGGCATAATTGAAGAATCGGGTGTACATTCCAATTTTACCAGTTGGTCTTTCATGCATGGTGGCATCAGAGCTTGGCAGTTGAGGATGAACTTCCTTGGGAACAAAATATTTGGCACAAATGGCATCAAGGTGTTCTTGTGTAAGAACACATTTGAGGGATGTAATACTGCCCATAATAAAAAGAGAAGCAAAGAGATTAACCTGAATCAAAACGAACTGCTAGAATAAGGGAGGCTGTGCAACTAGAAAACCTTGAAATTTATCAACAATGGTGGAAGAATGAAAGAGATGAAAAAAAGAAACAGTAAGGCATGAATCGACTATTTATACCCATGGTATATTTAAGTCAGGTAAAGGTAGGATGATGACACGTGCCAAGACACTTCCCAATCAACGGTACAAACATAGAGTAAAAAGATAATGATAACAGCTGGATATGGGACCCAGGCGGTCAAATCATGCAGAAGATAAAGGGACACGAAGAACCCACGTAACCAACGATAAACTGCCAAAATGGTGCAAAAGACGCGGAACAAGGCAGGAGCAAACAAAAATTTGATCACGGAACTCTAAGTCTAGTAACGCTCACCGCACGCTATAATTGTACCGCGTACAGTAAGCAAACTAGACTGGGGGGACTTGATGACGTATAGTATGAGCACCAAGCTTACTAGGCTTAGTTCATAATATACTCATATGGGCCCAGGCCCAATACAACAAATAGCCGGACTGCTAAGCCTGACAAGGGTCATGCTCCGGATATTTCAAAGACGCACGTGAGTATCTTCAAAGCCGCACCCGTTGCACTTCCGCGGACAAACACTAACCGCGGAAGAACACTCGCGTCTGCAAACACGATTACACATGGACCTTTGCCCGACAAGGGACCCACTCCAGCTACTAACAGTCACAAGCGAAATACTAGGAAACCCTAGTATTAGGCTTGCCTATAAATAGGGGTCATTTCACACCCCAAAGAGGTACATTCTGTCTGACAATTAATACACACACATACTCTGACATATTCTCTGACAAACATGCATACTTACTCTCACGCTGGAGCTTAATCGTGGGGTCCGCCCCACGGCAAGGCTAATGGTTTACTCTCATTTGTGCAGATTATCTCTTCATTACTTGGATTAGTACAAGATCTACATCACAACCCATTCGTCGGCCCAGCCCACTAAAGGATCTGGACCCACATTCACCCCCCTACACGGTATTTGTACTAACAGTCTTAAATGTAATCTTTGAAAAAATTTCCTTCTGGTTGTCATAAAAAATCTAGAGATGGTTATCTAATGGTGTATCGTACCTTACCACTATAAATCACTTTAAACTTGCTTTTTATAATAAAATAAAATCTATTTACAAAGATCATCTTATACACAGTTTTCTCCAAACACCAACAAAATACTTCCAAAGGGTTTTTATAATTAGATATCAATTATAAAATAGATTACTCAAACAAAGGACACCATAATACCAAAAGGGATCGTAAAACACCGTACATACTCTAACACAATTCTATTCCAGAAACCATATACTCAAAATAAAATCAAATGAACTCGTACAAGAAAACTCATGCAAGACGTTACGTACCCAAAAGAAAACATAAGGTCTTATCCAAATAACGATCAACAGAGAAAACCTAAAAGCATCGATACTAACACGTCGCCAACGGGTTATGAAAACCAAGGGATATACTACCAAGGGAGTAATTATCCACACTAATATTTTAGGAACAATTAGTGCTTAAAAGAAATGTTTGATACTCATACGAGTAATCAATGCAACGAAAGAACTAACAAAACGCGCCTATATCCGAAAGAGCAAATTCCGAACAACCAATATACATCGAGACGTCGAATAGGAAAAATCAGGTATCCTTACTAACCAAGTACGATGAAGGGATGCTAAGCTTAGACTTAGGAAATCCGAACAAACAACCGAGCAAACAAGCAACCTCTATAATAGCAATACCAGGTATCCGCAAATACTAGATGGAAGGGAAACTTACTATCTATACAACTCAACTTAACATATCCTCCAATTAGGGTAAGAGAATAATTCTCTACCCATACCACCATCCTTATCATGAATACACATATAAAAAAACATATTACACTACCACCTTACAACCAAACACAAATAAATGCAATCATGGTCACAAGTCTACGTGTGTGATGCCTTTATAATTATGTTGGCCACCATAATTATAAGTGCCTCCTTTCACACGTGTACTTACTTCCAAGATTACCCATTTCAATCATAATTCACATATAAGCACATATTCCACATTGCACATCTTAAACCACTCCAACTTAACACATAATGGATGCCCCATCCAATAACTACTTACTTATATCAAAATAAAATCAAAACGACATAAAGGAACGTAAGTCTCACAATGACTCCTAAAATACGAAATATCCAAAAGAAATAATCAATAACAACATGACGAGGTAAAGGACGGTATAAACTTATGCCGGGCCTCGCTGGGGTTTGACTTTGCCTCCATAAGAATCACTCGACTCCGCGGTTCCAGTCTTACTACGCGCATCCGACAAACGATCAACTATCCTATCTCCTTCGGTTCCACAAGAGGCTCCTCTTATGGATCCTTATAACGCTTAAGTACAGTTGGGAAAAAGGTTCCCCAACGAGACTTATTACGGGTGGGGAAAACATAGCTAAAACACTTAAGAAATAATATATATCATATCAGTTAATGGTAGATAAAATAACTAAATGAAAACTTAACAAAATAAGAAAATATAAGCTATGCAATATAGCGGGGAAGAATAGTAGTTATAGAATTAAACACTTAAGCCCTAAATGCATCTACATGAAGGACCCTTAGGTTATAGTGTAGGCTCAACCACCTACTTCTCTATAACCAAAGGCTCTGATATCAATCTGTCACACCCCGCCAAGGCAGAAACGTGAGGCGTAACGAGAATGGATATCATCACAACACAATGATGTCTATATAGAGACCTACAATGCATAAAAGAAACCAATATATAGACACGAGGTATCATGAAAATACCCAAACAAACATGAAAGATAATGGGCGTCTTGTATTGAAGCAAAAGGGGTTCAAGTCAATACTAAGACATGCAAAACATCCAAAATAAACATAAGTAATACAAATCAACAACATTTAATATTCAATTAAACGGAAAGTAAACTAGGAGATTTAAACTCCGCATGCAGCCTATGGTCTCTCTAGCCACTTTTCTTATTCTTAAGATCCTCATGATGCTCACCTGAAAATGATGCTTAAAAACGTCAACACAAAGGTTGGTGAGAATCATAGGTTTAAGACACGAAAATCGAAGCTTATAAACAATTACTGTGATTAATGAAAACATGGCAGGACAATTACTGTACTATCATACAATCTAACATGCAAATTTAACCATAACGAGCATGGGAACGAAACGTGTCCCTCGATCTAACAAGTATCAACACTTGGGTAGGAACGTTACCTCCGATCCATTAAAACCATCACTTCACATGGGTAGGAACGTTACCCCCGATCCAATATCACAACAAATGGGTAGGAACGTTACCCCCGATCCAAATACATATAAGCATTTAGCACGTAACATACAATAGCCAAGTAAAGTCTATACACTTTCAAAATAAAGACACATAATCACAGTAATTAGAACATTTTAAATCCATTTGCATCATTTCCATACAATTTAAAAGCAATGTAAGAAGTGGGACTATAAAACTCACGTGAATGCTTAAAACGTAGCTTCCGATTCCTATCACGCATTATACAAATAAATAAACACGGTTACACGCGACCAAGCTAAAAGCTCTAGTCCATGTAACACACATATGATGGATGTATAAGGGTTTGATAAACCATCATGGGTCACCCCAACACCATGCCCAACCTTAACCACCTCATTAACTCCTTACACTAGTTACTTATAATTTATTCATAATTGCAAAATTTTAGTGTATCTTTACGTACTTAAAAACCTTACTTGATGACCTCTATAATTCATACTAGAAATTACCTAAGTTCATTTATGAGTTTATTAACTACCTTGTGATTCCTAAGTATTAATTACATGTGCAACTACCCCAAATAAAATCAAACTTCAAAACTGTTCCAATTCGGATTTGATTGCACACTAAAATGTTTGACCTTGCTAACTATACTTAGACAACTAATCAGAGGTGGTATGTGCTTAATTACACATACCATTTTCCATTCTAAACAGACTTAAATGACCAAAAACGTACCAAAAATACATTTCGTAATCTGACCTAAATCTGACCCGTATTTACTGCTTTGACAACTTTTCTTGCAACCAATGTTTGAATGACTTCCCGACCTTAAAAACCTTCGAGGCCGGATGTTCTGGAAACTAGACTCTCTGAGCTACATCATAGACACCGGAAAAAACTGACAAACAAAAAAAAAAAAAAAAAAAAAGACCCATACCAGATCATGTAAACAAAAAATCCAAATAAGATCTACCATATCATCTTGACACACCAGCCAGGATTATGTGTATATATCCCGACTCAGCCCCTAGAGTGATACATATCTCAACTACACAGCCCTAAATTCTGCCCCAATCTAAATCAAGTTCTAACGCGATCTAAACCCTAACGATTACACCAACTCGCATCTAATTGATTACTAAGAACCCTAATTAGATTATAAACTTTAATTTAAAGAATATTATGAAACCCTAGATCCACCATAACTCTTGTTACATGAATTAAATCAATAATTAAACTAATTAAGAAAACTAAACATACCTTAAAGCTTGTTTTCTTCACAAAATCAAAACCTTAATTTTTCTTCTTCTTTTCTTGAGGTATTCGGCCGACTAATGCAAGAGGAGGGGAGGAAAATTTCGTTCTTAGGGTATTATGGGTTAGTATATATAGGATACAAAATTCCCTAATTAGAGTCCTAGTTAAATTGGGCTTTGATTTTCTTTTTCTTTTTTCCTTATTTTCCCTAAAATTCGTATTTTACTATTCATGTATAAAAAAAATATTTTTTTTTATCTTTTATTAATTACCTTCAATACCTCAAGTTTTTATAAAAACCCAAGCTAATTTGGTAAACCATTTTGTTTATAAATTACTTTCTAAAAATAACTTTTTATTTCACCAACATACTTCCTATTATACCCACTTTTAAAAGCTTAAACGAAATGATCGAGATCATTTAAAAAGTTTGATCTTATCGTTGTAAAAACTAAAAAGATAGAAAAAGATTGTATGATATGATGGGGAAGTCAAGACTCAAAAGATGAAGAATGACACAAGGTTCAAAGTAAACCCTTTGAAGGGAAAATGTAATGATTTCTTGTTGCCAAAAATCTCTCCGAAGATGGTGGTTTCTTCAAAGTAAAAGCTTCAACCTTTTTCTTTTTCTTTCTAGTGTTAAAAAAATTAACAATAATGAGTGCTTATCTTTAAGATATATATTCTTATATGCCATGTAAATATATAACAATGTTGGTTTTGGTATTCGAGGGTCGTGATTTAGTTTAGATGTTTACATGGACGGAAGCTAGGGTCTCGTAAGGTCCCGAGACACTCATAAATTTTTTTAATATAGTGTTAATTTTTAAAAAAATATCGATTTTTCCTAAATGTATTTTAAATGTACTTGATACATCAAAATGTGTTTATAGTGTTACGGTTCAAAAATTTTGTGCCTCGATCATATTTAGTTTTGATTACGTCCCTTGATGTTTAATACTATGGTTTTTGTGTTTAGTGGTTGTTGGGATCGAAATCTTGTTTTGTGCTGTATTGAACAATTAACAAGAAGTTGTTGGGTTAACGTTAAAGTAAATCAATTATCGGGCTCACTAGTTGGCCATATGTATTAGCATCTATCATGCAAATTAATTCATATTAGAACATTGTAAATCCCGTGAGACATTAGGCATCTCACTCCCACTCAAAATACCTTCTTCACTCATAACACACCTTATATCTTCATTTGCGGCACACATCACACTACAAACACGTTAATAATAATAATAATAATAATAATAACCTTTTTTTTAGTTTACCTTCGCCACCCCCGTGGCGAGATACCAAAAAAATTGCTTGTGGCTAGCTACCATGGTGTGGTGAAGAGGCTGTAAAGAGGAGAGAGAAAATGTCACGTAGGCGTGACGAGCTTACCTCTTCACCAGGAATACCCTTACTCTGTAAGCATCTATCATGTAAACGGGGAGGCGGTCGTGCACATCCTACGTTGCCAAAATTAAAAGTGATTTTGTCACGTCAGCACAAAATAGAGTTTGGCACCAGAAATGTTATGGCACCAGAATTCAGTGGCATTGGTTTGGCACCAGAATTCTTGTGCCAAACTATTTTTTAAAATTTTTTTAATTAACTATTATTTAAATAAACTTATTAAAAACTAAAATAAAAATTAATTAAAATTAAAACAAATTTACATTAAAAATAATAACATAAATTTAAAAAGACAATTAAATTTTTTTTTTTTAAAAAAAATGCATAAATTATTAAAGGACATTTAATTTAAAAAAACATAAATTTAACGGCGTCGGTCGACTAGTTTGGTGGTAGATATTCGGCTCGGATTCGTTCCTTTTGGGCGTTGATGATAGCGGCGTATGTTGGATCCATCTCGCTTGTGTCGATTTGGAGAACTTTTCATGTCCTCCGCCAATCTTTTGAGATTGAATCACCCGTCTTCGGTCTTCGCTCTCTTGCGACAGAGCACTTGCATTTTGGCTTGCAGTCTAGTCGTATGTTCCGCCATGAACTCTTGATTAGCGTCCGGGGTTAGAACCGGAGCTAGCGTCGAGTTTGGAATGGACCGTTGGACTTTTAGCAATTCATTGCAACCCGGCGTGGCCGAGCAAAACTCATCATCTCCAAAATGGTCTGGGCCTTGTCCGTACCCCGCGAAGTCGATTCTACGTTGCAAAGTCGATTCGGCGGTTTTTTCCACTTGTGCCTAATCTTTCAAAAAATTTCAAGCATCAGTGCTTAAATCACCCCGACGTTGGTTTCATACTATTGAGCACCCTCGCCATATGGTTCTCATCGTTCTCCCCACTATGAGCAAGCGTTTCCTCTTTACAATTGGTTATGAACTTCATAACCACGACCAATTCATTGGAGTCACTTGCCCGTCAACATGTTATTTGTACGTCTTAGAAGCCTTTTTTGTTAGCTTCTTGATTGGTAACACACTAGGATTTGTACCAAAAAGTCGCCAACTTTTGATCACACCCGATTTTTGGATCCTCGGAAATTTGAATGAAACTTTCCGTCAAAAGCAACTCCTCGGCTTAGGTCCACGCATGTCGAATTCGTCCTTCTCTTGGTTTTTCTTTCTCAACTTCCACGTCTTTTCCTTTGTTTCTTTTTGCTACCGACTTTTACGACCGCGGTTAGCTTCGACGTGGGGTTGGAAGCGGATTCTCTTCTTCTTCTTAGGTTTTCGTCACTAGGTGGTGAGATTGTTGCTCGGTGAATGTGGGTTAAGAAGTGGTGAATTGGTTTGATTGTTTTTGTTGTTCATTTGCTATTTGCATTTTTAATTTTGTCGTTGTGTTTTGATTGAAACAAATTTGTCTTATTGATTAGAATATTGAGGTTGGGAAAAAAAATATAATTTTTGAATTAATTTTTTTGGAATATTGTTGGATGTGAAGGATAAGAAATAGTATAAGGCACATTGGGTGGAATTACATGGAAGGTTAAAGGTTGAGTGGAACCTGCCCGATCGAAGACGACCCCAGAATTGGATTAGGTTGGGTCGGTCAAGCAGTACCGCACAAATTCAATTCGGGGGTTGGGAGTTTTCATTTTTTTGAGTGAAAGATGAATGAGATTGGTATAGAAATTGTTACTTTTAATTTTTTTTTTGTGTGAAGTTATAAAATATAAATGGGGTCATTTATAGGATTTTTGAAGGTTTAAAAATGAGTTTAGGGGGTTATTTTTTTATATATCCCCTCCCCAAAGGCTCTTTTTCAAAAAATAAGAAAAATTTGACGCGTGGGCTGTTAGCACGGCGCGGAGAGTGCGTGGCTACGAACCACGGAGTGATGCGCCATGCTCAATCTCGCGCAACATGGCTTGGCACGAAGCCTTAACACTACCACTCCTCCTTCCTCTTAATTCATATTAGAACAATTTAGAACATTGTAAAATACCGTGAGACGTAATGTTTATCATAATATGATTAGATAAACTAACTAAAACATAAATAGACCATATATTCACAATCTGGCTTAGGTCATACTTATTTTATCATCTAATTCTTCTCGTAATTCGAGCAGTGAAATCATGAAATCTCATATTAAATTTGAAAACTAAAAAATTAAAGTAATAACTTATTTGATGATAAATACAAGCGATAGCAAACGGATACAAATCTTCAAGCAAAACCAATACCAAAACCAAAAGCAAAAGCAACAAAAGCATAAAAGCAATATTAGTTCGTTGTTGAAGATCTGTGGGGAAAGTGGTATTAACCTAAAAGAACAACAACAAAAGCAAAAACAAGCGGTAGAAGCAAAGCAAAGACAAAAAGAAAAAAATAATTTGCGGCAGCAAAATACGGAGGCGCGTGGTGGTGCGTTGGACATCCGACGGAGGTGATCTTGGTGGGGTTTTGTAAAGAACTGAGAAACAAAGAGAATGACGGTAATGGAGTCAATTAACTCCAAGCAGTGTTTGAGTTATGGCCAATGCAGTAAGCAACTGCCGTTTTAGCTTAAAAATTGAATTTTTTTATAAGAGATTAGGGGCGTCGACTAGGGTTTCATAGGTCTGAAGATCAAATCTGTTCCGATGTCATATTACGAGAACGTTATAAACCCCGTAAAACATAATATTTATTAATAAAACATTTGTTAGACAAACTACATAAAACCTTAATAAATCCTACACTCACAGCCAGATTTGGTCATGTTTGTGTGAAAAATAAAGCATATTTTAGTAATTGGCTTATTTTAAAAACTCAAAGCTTAACTAAATTTTTATAAGCCACATAGCCTTATGTGTCTATATGAGTGAAGCAAATATTTGATGTTACATCATGTGGATCAACCAACCTTTGAAACATGTTTTATTTCTTTAATTTTTAAAATCACGCGATGCGGCGGCGGGTACCCTGTAATTAAAAGCTTTGGCAAGCAAGATTTTTTGATTACATGTTTTTCGTGATAACGACTTTACGCATGACAAAACTTTAGGGAATAATTTTTTGGGACACCATTTCATATTACAATGTTAAGTACATGTGCATCAAGATGTAATCACGATACGAAAACGGTAGTAAGTAGTATTACAACATCGTTGACTTAACCAAGTGCTGAGTGACTGAGAAAGTTGAGGCGACATCGCTGAGATGGCTAATAGCAGTGAATACGAAACTCCTATTGGCGCTTGTATTAGTTAAGACGGGAATGAAATGATTTTCGAGGAGGAACGTACCCGTAACAATGTCAAGGTTCTGACGAGCTTCTTCGTCTCCATTCTGATTCTCCAATTCTGGGCAGTACCTCTTGGTGTGTCCTTTTACTCCACATCCATAGCATGTCACCGAGGTAGGGGTCCAACAGTGTCTTGCTTGGTGGCCGACTTCCTTGCAGTTTCCACATCTAACAGGACATGGACCGTGGTGATGAAGCTTGCATTTGTCGCAGAGTGGTAAAGTTCCAGCATAGCCTGTCTTGCTACCAGTTCCAGCAACATTTACCCTACCCACTTCTTACCTCTTGTTTTGTTGTTGGCGATGATTTCCTTCATGCTCATCTTCCCACTTTCTTTTGTTATCAACATCTCTTTTAGCAATAGCATGTACCTTCTGGTCCATTAAGCTGTTAGCTATTCGAATTTTATCCTGCAGTCTTGTTGTTCCAACTGAAGTAACATTTCCTCGAATGTTGTCTGGGATACCCCAAACGTACCTCTCGATCTTCTCCTCCTCATCTGGAACCATTTTCGGGCATAGAAGGGCCAACTCTTTGAAACGTTGGGTATAACCAACAACATCATTGCCCTTAACAGTTAGGTTCCTGATGACATTAAATAATGTTACATTTATACCATCATTTATCCTGAATAAATTACTCACTTTTATATAATTATTGCAAGAATTGTTACTTAATTGCTTAAAGTTGTAAATTGCAGTAATCACGGAGTGATTTATGAGACAAGCTAAAAGGCGCACTTTTTAGAGATTAAATGATGATATTTGAAGATTGCTTATTTCTGCTCAATATGCCGTATCTAGTAAAGATGATACAGCGTATCAGCGCCTGGACTTCACAAGAAAACACGCATTCTCAATTCCCAATACGGCGTATCCTAGTTCCTAAATATGCCGTACCCAGCTAGATAAACATTAAAAGATTTGGTGATAAATATAAATTAGCAAAGAATAACTGATTGATTGAGAATGTAGCGCGCACTCCAAGGAAAACACCCCTATACGCCGTATTGACCTCATTCAATACGGCGTATCTATAAATTTTCAAAGCCTATAAGTAGAAGACTCAAAAACGAGTTTTCAGTGTGCAAAATCATATTCTCTATACCATACACATAAAAGACGATTTTCTAAAGAGAAGAAGAGCAGCCAAAGGTCAAGCATCGATCAGGATTCCATAGAAGACACCGTGTAATTCCTATACTCTTGTAATCATTTAATTTTTAGTATCGTTCGGTAAAACGTTTAGTTTACCTTAGTTATTTGATCACGCTTGTATAATTACAATGGTTATGGGCTAATACCCTCGGGTATTAGCCATCTTAATGAAGATTTAATGTTTGGTTTGTTTTAAACTCGATTTCTTAATTTATCGTTGAAAGTTTAATTATGTTTATCACCTAATACTTGTCTATGTGTTTGAATATGCGACCTATCATTCAACTGGGTCTAGTTATGCCTAACAAGTGAACTAGATACTGGGATAGCTCTCCATATCGTATTTCATATTACTGGACCAATAGGATCACGAATAAAGTTCTATCTTTGTCTTTAAATTATGAGCTTAGTTGGACCGGCAGGTGGCCTGTATGTTTCAACAAGTAAAAGTACATCCCATGAGGATTCCAAAATGATAAGAAACTCGAAAAACAGATTAATAACGAAGAAGATACGCTAATTACGAGTTTACGACGATAAATACTTTTATAAAACTATTTTTATAAAAGTTACTATTCACCATAGAAACTTATACTTTTAAAACATCAATAAATTGATAAAAATTTTAATTACGAGAACGTGCTCACAAGAATCGCTAAAAACGGAGCTATAACGAATAAGATACGACATTTACGGGTTTTTACGCTAATTAAAACGTAAAAATAAGTTATTAGCTGTGATGAACAGTAAAAACACTATTTGCCATAGAATGTTGAAAACTTACAAATGTAATATTATGATCACTCATCTTAATACGAAAGTGTGAACGTAAGAAACGCGAGAAACGGACTTAAAACGATAAAGTTAGGTCATTTTTTCCGCTAAGGCGTAAATTATCAACGTTTTACTTTTATAAATATATTTCACTAAAACGATTTAATAGTGATTACTTATATAATTATATGTGGTTAGCTAATCAAAGTACTATATTACTAGGGAGTTTCATAATGAGGCCTCTTCGGGGTGGCGTATCGACGAGTTGTTGGATTTACGATTTAAAGTGTCCTAGCTCCCTCATACTCAACACAGACCTCTTCATTATGATGCCTGAACATAGTATGATGTAACTAAAAAGGATTATATATGGTAGTTGTTAGTCAAAGTACTTGAGTACTCATACGACCTATATTAACTGGTTCATTCGGGCGATAGCGTGACGCGTTTTCATTTGGGATATTTCATTATCAATTTACTCACTCAAGGTGAGTTCATAGCCCCCCCTGTTTTACATGATTTGTTTTATATTTTTGGGGTAAGAAACATGCATTGTTTTTATAAATGGACACAAGTGGATATTTTATGTTATGATTACGTGTTGCCTAAGTAGCGATAACCCAATTGAGCCCATTATTATGAACTGTCAATTACTGAATTGTGAGCGCAAGTTATGAATAGATCTATTGGAGATTGACATCCCGTTCAGATGATTAGCTTATCACTCCGTGGCCAAACAAACCGATACCATGGTCCGATTAAAGTATGTTGCTGGTTTAGAAACATCAATACGGGCAAATGTGGCAATTTTAATATTGCTATTTAATTTAAGTCAGACGCTTCAGTGTCCATGAGCTTAGCGCAACGTAATTACATTTTATGATGTTTGCATTTGTTGCATTGTCATGGGGAAATCTTGTGGTCCTGTATTATACGATTTAATAAATCTATGAATTCACCAACTTTATGTTGACGTTTTAAAACAATGTTTTTCAGGAGGTCAATTAAGGCCACGAGGTGCAGGGATACATGGTGATATATTTTGGGATGTCTAATTTTAAATATGGTTGCATGCAAATTTTGGGGTATCCCTTGTTATGAAACTAGAATCATTGTAATATTAACATGAACAAGTAAGCTTCGGGCTTTTGTAATAAATATTTCTAAATCCAGTTGTATACAGTTTTAAACGACTTATAAATGGCGATCTCTAAAATAATCCTGTGTTGTTGATCTTTGAAGTAACACGCCCCGGACTCTTATTCCGTTGCGATCTATTTTGGGGGTGTTACAGATTGGTATCAAGAGCCAAGGTTATAGAGAACCAGGTCAATTGTTTTTGCTGGACTATAACCGTTGTCAAAACATCGTATTCATACAAAGGGTTTTTTATGGGGCATTCATATACTAGTTGTTGCATTAGTCGGTTAGACTAATGCATATCATGATGATATACTTGTTATAATAATATTACGTATATAAGGGTAAAAGTCTTATATTAATATACTTATATAAGCTACTTTTTATTTTCAGATTTGATCATGTCGGATTCTGAGGATTCTACAGTTACGTACACTGTGGTATCCAGTCCGTATGAGGACTCATCAGACATGGGGTCACCAGGGGTCGAGGGATCACCCATGATGCTAAAGGACCCACATGCATATGTGGTAGCTTTTTTTAGGCTCCACCATCTCCGGATTATGTGCCTGGCCCTGAGGAGTCCCCCACCCCCCCCACAAACCCCCCCCCCCCCCCACCCCCCACACAAAAACCCCCCCACACCACCAAACAGGCACCCCCATCACAAACTGTGTACTTATTACCCTATGTACCTAAGAGGCTGGTATACCCGGAGTACATGCCACCCGAGGATGATGTCCTACCAGCTAAGGAGCAGCCATTGCCTGCTGCTGCCTTACCTAATACTGAGTCACCGGGATACATTCCTAAGTCTGATCCAGAGGAGGATGATGAGGAGGATCCAGCCGACTATCCTGCTGACAGAGGAGACGACAGGGATGAGGAGGAGTCATCTGATGATGATGATGATGTTGAGGAGGATGAGGAGGACGAAGATAAGGAGGAGGAGGAGCACCTAGCTCATGCCGACCTTGCAGCTGTTGCTTTTCTAGTTGATCAGGACCCATCCGATGAGGAGACTGAGCCGTTCAAGACCGATGAGTCTGCTGCCACACCACCATCTCCACCACACCCTACTTACCGCGTCATGGCTAGGATATCCATCCGACCCCAAGCGCCGGCACCTTTCCTCTTTGAGAAAGATGCTGAGAGGTTTCTTGCCTTACCTACTTCACCATTATCACCCCTCTCTCCATACTCATCACCACTCCCTCAGATACCCTCTTCACTATTACCTATACCATCACCACCACCCAATAGCCCTACGTATATCAAGGCACCTCTGGGATTCAGAGCTGCTGGGATTAGACAGAGAGATACACTACCATCTCTTGTTCATGAGACTGAGATTCTCAAGATTTGTTTACCGCTTTGTAAGAGGCCGTGTTGTACTGCTCCTACCCCTAGGTACGAGGTCAGGGAGAGTTTGGCAGCGGGTGTTGCTAGGCAAGATGGACCTGTATGGATTTATTATAATGGTAATGCTCGCCTCCAAGACGCCTGATGTCTATGAAGTTTTTAGGCTATGGTATAACGATACATGGGATGATTTTTAGGACCCTCAGAAATTGCACCGACCACCTTAGAGGGGGTCAATCAGAGAGTTATCGAGCTTGTTACCACTATTGATCAGCAGGATGGCATCATGTATCCTTGTTGAGGATGCATAGGATGGACCGATCCACTAAGAGCCGAGTCAACATGTTGTTCAAAGATAGGCCATATCATAGACGCACTGCTTTACTGATGGAGGAGGAGGCCAGAGTTTCTTGTGTCGCTTGGGCACAGTCGATGGATGCCAGGGATAAGGCACGTTCTGAGGGCATGTTACTTCGGACTACTGTCATTGCTCAGCAGTTAGAGATTACCGAGTTACGGGCAGCGGATCCCGAGGAGACAGGCGTGATTACAGAGATGCTGCCATGGGACCTTCGGATACAGAAATAGTTTATCAAGCACTAAAACTGCTGACGAAGATACGGCCCCGATGACAGAGTTTCAGAGGAATTCTTAGGGACCCCTAGAAGTATGAAAGTATAACGTCCAGCACAACCAGAGGTACCAGAGGAGGCTGGTAGCCACTCTTAGATTTGGTCATGATAGTAGCTATACTATGCAGCCTGTTAAGTTTTATGGGTTATTACCAGCTAGCAGACTGTATAGATCTTTTGTTTTGTTTAGCTACTCTGTATAGATCTTTTGATCATGTACTGGTTACTTTGTGCAACCTACTAAGTGTTAACAGTATAATCTTCGGCTAGTATGGATTTAGGAGTTAGTTTGTCTGTAACCAGATCATTGTAATCGTTTGTATTCGAACCAATCATGTATGTTTTTCCAAGTTATATATGGAAGGGATGGATTATTTATGTATTAAATCGAATTTATTTTAATGAAATAGTCCGATTGGCTACACCATTAATTAATTTCAATACAGTTGTGTATTTCACTGTGTGACGTGATCTTGTTTTATTTATTGTGTATATGTCGTGTCATGGTTATGATTTTATGAAATCTAATGGGTATTATATTTTCTTGTGATTTGAAGAAAATGGCACCAAAAAGAAGAACCTCGAGGGCAACACCAATCACAGACACTCCTACCACTACATCTGTCACCAATGCCCAGCTGCAGGCAATGATTGACCAAGGTGTCACTGCCGCACTGGCAGCACGTGATGCAACCCGAAATGGCGATGATAGCCATACTTCAGGAATGGGTGTCAGAAGGAATAAATGTGTTGTTCGATAGTGCACTTACCAAGACTTTATGAAGTGCCAACCCCTATATTTCAAAGGCACTGAGGGAGTTGTTGAATTAACTCAGTGGTTTGAAAGGATGGAGACTGTATATCATCAAAGACAACTGCTCTAAATGTAAAAAAAATTTCATATCAAGTTTTCTACTTGTACGCTACTAGTAGGTGCTCTAACATGGTGGAATTCCCATGTTATGACTGTTGGTCATGATGTTGCGTATGCAATGACCTGGACTGATTTGAAAAAGAAAATGACAGACAAGTACTGTCCGAGGAACGAGATGAAGAAGCTCGAGGCTGAGTTATGGAATTTAAAAGTGAAAGGTATTGATGTGCTAGGGTACAACCAACATTTCTAGGAACTGGCATTGCTGTGTGTCAGTATGTTCTTTGAAGAGTCTAACAAGATTGAAAGGTATGTGGGTGGGTTGCCCGACATGACTTACTCAAGTGTTGTGGCATCGAAGCCGAAAACCATGCAGGAGGCTATTGAAATGGAGACTGAACTAATGGATTAAAGAAAATACATCTACCTTTTTGGCAGGAAGAAGGCAGGCAGAAAGCAAGAGGAAGTTATAAGACACTTCCTGAAACAACCAAAACCAACAGCAACCTTTCAAAAGGCAAAATGTGGCAAGGGAATACACTGCAGGATCTGGTGATAAGAAACCGTACAGAGGAACTAAACCTTTATGTACCAAGTTCAATTACAACCATGAACGGACCAGTGTGCACAAAATGAATTTACAAGTGGGCAACGCTGAGTTTTGGGCCACCTGACCTCGATTGTAGCAGCCTGCTAATGCTAAATACTGGTATAACCAAAAAGGCTAATGGGGCAGGTCAAAAGCTACCTTGTTTACAGTGTGGAGTTCAAGGGACACTTCAAGAGGGAATGACCCAAGCTAAAAACACAACAACATGGTAATCAGGTGTAATGCTAGGGCCTCCCAGCGAAGGTGTATTCCTGTAGGGCAGGCGGGATAAACCCAGAACCAAAAACAGGAAAAAACAAAAACAATGAATTTATTCGTTAAACGAAAAGGTACAGTTCCATCCCTCATAACCGCTATGCCATCTATCTTATTTAGAAACTGGCGCTGATAGGAGTTTATGTCCACTGCATTTAGCTCCTAAATTGATATCACACCAAATGCATTAGACCATGATTATGAGTAGAACTAGCCGATGGTAGAATAGTGGGCGTTAATACTATTATATGGGATGCACTTTAAAATTTTCTAGACACCCCTTTCAAACATCAACTAAAGCCCGTAGAGATGGGTAGTTTTGATGTCATAATTGTCATGGATTGGTTATCAAAATATCAAGTTGTTGTTGTTTGTGCTGAGAAGATTGTTCGTATTCCCTACGGAAATAAGACATTAATTATTCGTGGTGACGGAAGCAACCAAGGAAGCAAGACACAATTGAATATCATCTTGTGCACTAAGACGCAGAACTACATGCTAAAAGGATGTCAGGTCTTTTTGGCACATGTTACCACGGAGGAGGCAGAAGACAAGTCGGAAGAGAAGCGATTTAAGGATGTACCTATTTTTCGAGATTTTCTCGAAGTATTTCCTGAAGACTTGCTGGGTCTTCCTCCGACTCGACAAGTGGAGTTCCAAATTGATTTGGTACCTGGTGCTGCACCCATGGCACGGGCACCTTATCGATTGGCGCCTTCTAAAATGAAAGAGTTGTCAGAAGCAACTGAAGGGCGCTATCTACTCCAGAAAAAAGGCTTCAATAAGACCCATTCACACCCCTGGGGAAGCTCCGGTTCTTGTTTGTGTCAAAAGAAAAGAAGAAGGATGGATCATTCCAGATATGCATTGATTAACAAGAATTAAACAATCTGACAGTGAAGAATCGTTATCCACTCCCACGGATCGACGATTTATTTAATCAACTACAAGGATCCAGTGTTTATTCTAAGATTGACTTGCGATCTGGTTATCACCAACTTCGAGTACGGGAGGAAGATATTCCGAAGACAACATTCAAAACTCGGTACGGTCATTACGAGTTCCAGGTTATGCCATTTGGTTTGACGAACGCACCGGCGGTATTTATGGATCTCATGAACTGCGTTTGCAAACCATTTTTGGACAAATTCGTGATCGTCTTTATCGATGATATCCTCATCTACTCAAGGAACAAGAAGTAACATGAAGAACATCTTAAGGCAATTTTGGAAATGCTTAAGAAAGAGGAATTGTATGCTAAATTCTCCAAGTGTGAATTTTTTGGATTTCCTTAAGGTACAATTCTCGTGCATGTGATTGACAGCCAGGTATTCACGTGGACCCCACCCTAGATCGACATCCATAAAAGATTTGGGCATCTCCTAAGTAGATATTAAATGAGTTATTAAGATTCACCAATTGGAGATTCATTAATTTTTAGGTCTTGCTAGGTATTATCGAAGATTCATTGAAGGATTTTTGAAGATCGCCAAACCAATGACCAAACTTACTAAGAAGAAGGTCAAGTTTGATTAGGGCGACAAAGAAGAAGCGACATTTTAACTACTGAAGCAGAAGTTGTGTATTGCACCAATTCTGGGTTTACCTGACGGCAGTCCCAGCTAATATACACCCGCTCCGCGCAGCAACGAACATACGGGATAGGCTAAGTAGTAAGCAGACCACTCGCTCTCATTATCAGAGCAACATCCACCCGCCCGAACCCCCAACCCATGCTCGCACCCACAACACCTCCAGCTAATTTTAACTTAGGCGCCTAAGTGAACTTATACATCCGCTAAGGCTTCCCTACACGAGACGATGTACCCACGATACCCGGTGAACGACTTGCTCAAAATCGATTCACACCTACATTCTTACTCAGCCAGGGAATGAACAAGCGACAACTGACAGTGAAAGTAGTTAGCTCAGTCATTACGAATGCGAACTAACGTTAATCACCTGGGGGAAAGCGCCAAGACGACGAAAGCTATAGCCATAAGAGCCGAAAGAAACAAGATCCACCCTTTAAGGGGTTCGAGCATAGTGCTGCCTAATGGCTTGGATCTATCCTCAACAAATCGAGAATGCTCATACTAAGCACGGAAACAAAAAACATCAAGATCGAGTATGTTTGGAGGTAATGCAAATTCGAAAATTCTACAGGATCCGAGAAATTTAGAACAGAAAAGTTGAAACCATGTGCGATGGAATTATCTATGCTTAATTAAGAAAAAGGAGTTGTTACCAGTGTTATGGTGATTTAAGACCATGATCAGCACGAGACCCAACCAATCAAAGTCTTATATCCATCCAGTTTCTCAAAAATATGTATCAAGATATGAAGAAGCTAAATTGTGGCCCCAAATATAAAAGCCGACTCACCACCTTGGTATAACAAGTCTTGACATGTGCTAAGATCAAGGCCGAACATCAGAGACCATCGGGTTTGTTGGTACACGGCCGAGATTACCACAATGGAAGTGGACAATATCGGATCGGCAACACCTCGCGATACCCAACTGGTAAAGAAGCCACAATGGATTATTGTCATTAAGCTTCCTAATTTCTTCACAAAGGTTATTGACACCATAATTATGGGTGATCGTTGACCGACTTACAAAGTCCGCAATTTTAATTTTTTTTTAATGATTATCTTCTTTATGTTACCCATGAGCAAACTGATCTATGGAGAAACTAGCAAGAATGTACCTAAAGGAGGTAGTAACGAGGCATGGAATACCGGTCTTGATCATCTGTGATCATGATCCTAGATTCGCATCAAATTTCTAGAGGTCACATTCCAGAAAAAAGCTTTGGGTATGAAGTTTTTGGAGATATTAAGTACTGCATATCATCCGCAAACTGACGGACAAAGCGAGAGAACCATTCAAACTCTCAAGGATATGCTACGTGCTTGCGTGATCGACTTTGGAAATGGTTGGGTTAAACATTTGCCATTGGTTTGGCAAGTTTATCATTTGTTTAAGGAGTATAAAAAATGAAGAGCAAAATAGGAAGCAAACGAATTAGAATTAAGAAGAAACACTAGAGAATACGAATAACACATATCTATGCTATCTAAAGATATATCATATAAATTAAATCACATACAAGAAAGAAAAATGACATAACAGTTATCACGCTAGCATTAAGGCTGCACCCTTTGAGGCACTTTATAGTCGAAAGTGTCGTTCACCTGTTTGTTGGGCTGAGGTTGGACAAGTCCAACTCACTAGTCTAGAAATAGTACAAGAAACAACTAAGAAGATTATCCAGATCAAACAAAGGATTCAAGCCGCTCGCGATCGACAAAAGAGCTACGCCAATTTAAAGTGTAAGCCGATGGAGTTTCAAGTTGGGGATAAAGTTATGCTTAAAGTTTCGCCTTGGAAAGGGGTCATACGTTTTGGAAAACGGGGGAAGTTAAATCCTAAATAGTCGGAAAACCCCCCACCTTCACGGTGTTGAAAAAGGTTAGAGCCGTTGCTTACAAGATTGAGCTTCCTCAAGATCTGAGCAGGGTCCACAATACGTTTCATGTATCTAACTTGAAGAAATGTTATTCCGACGATCCATTAGCCGTTTCGTTGGAAGGACACCAAAGAGGAGAGACAAGCTCAATTTGTTGAAGAAACCTTAGAAATCATGGATCGCGAATTCAAACAATTTGAGACGCAGTCCGTTCCCCAATATCAAGGTCATTGAACTCTAGGCGTGGCCCTAAGTTTACATGGGAACGCGAGGATCTATTTCGAAAGAAATATCCGCACCTCTTTGCAAAGACTGCACCATCATCAAGTGCCGTGTCATAAGCCTTGGACAGGCTCCACTTAACCGGTGGGAGAACGATAACACCCTATGTTTTTAGGTCTTGACGTCGTCAATAAATTCACTATGTATTTTTAGTATTGTACGCGTTTGCTTTTAAGCGTAATCGTTAAGTTAAATCGCGTAAGCTAAAAATTATCGTTCAATGTAAACGGGCATCAAACAATTAAAAGTTTACATCAAGCAAGTTTTAATTAATTATTTTGATGATAATTATTAACTTTGTTCATTTTTATTTTTATTGGTTACGCAAATTGGTTACGTTTCGCGATAAAATACGTTTAGGCACCAAAACCTATCTACGCTTCAACAAATACCCACGATTATACCCAATACTCAAAATAATCAAAATATCATCATACATATGTATATGTGTATGGATATGCAAGGATAGAACCAAAGAAATATATATTTTGGAATGCCTCAATGCCCTAACTATCAAGGTATAAGACATTAATTATCCTAGGGAACCAAGTCTTACACCTTTACATACACTTGACTAATTTCCCTAGAAATCCTCCTTTGGTTCCTTGAATAAGTCCTTGGGGTATATAATGCCTAAACTAGTTAAAGTAACACATACATCTCTCATTTCCAAAGTGTAAACAAAATTATCTCTCTTTTTTCTCTTCTCTTGAACCCACGGCTCAAAATCATATACATACACAATCCATAAAATTATTATACCACTTATACAGCAACACACATCATATCTAAGGCATCACTAAAAGGTTTGAAGGATTGGTTAAGCCTTTGCAATGTTGAAGAAAGAAAAGGAAACTAGGGTTTACTTGGGAAAATTAGGGTTTTCACCTTATATTTTCAAGCCAAGGGTTTAAATCAACAAGGTGTGATTATTCTCCTTTTCACTACTCATTCATACAAGTTATCTAAAACCCTAATCATTTCATATTATGATTTTATGTGTTTATAGTTCTATTTTCAATAATCACCATTTAGGATACTTTTTAAACATGTGAAATGGATTTTTACTTGTGATCATTGTTTTGTGAACTTTTGTACATGTTATATTGATGTTAATATTGTGTTATAATGGAAGTATAAGCCTTTTACACTCTTAGTTTATGTATAAAAAGTTCATGTGTAAACTTGTTAAATTAGGGTTTCTTTAATAAGTTTTGATTAAAAGTAAGATTAGAGAACTTGTCATCTTGGATACATGGACAAAGTATGGACTAATGGACTTATTATATGTAATACATAAGCTATAAAGTGTTGTAAAGTATTTGTAACAAGGTGTTGAAGCTTAAAAGTATAAAATCAAGCTTAAAACAAGTTTTTAACACAAACTTCAAAACTTTCTGTTTTGGGACGAAAATAAAAGTATCTATATTATGTTTTATAAAGATAGTACATCCCATGAGGATTCCAAAATGATAAGAAACTCAAAAAACAGATTAATAACGAAGAAGATACGCTCATTACGAGTTTACGACGATAAATACTTTTATAAAACTATTTTTATAAAAGTTACTATTCACCATAGAAACTTATACTTTTAAAACATCAATAAATTGATAAAACTTTTAATTACGAGAACGTGCTCGCAAGAATCGCTAAAAACGGAGCTATAACGAATAAGATACGACATTTACGGGTTTTACGCTAATTAAAACGTAAAAATAAGTTATTAGCTGTGATGAACAGTAAAAACACTATTCACCACAGAATGTTGAAAACTTAAAAATGTAATATTATGATCACTCGTCTTAATACGAAAGCGTGGACGTAAGAAACGCGAGAAACGGACTTAAAACGATAAAGTTAGGTCATTTTCGCTAAAGGCGTATTTATAAACGTTTTTACTTTATAAATATGATTTCACTAAAACGATTAGATGGTGATGTAGCTATATAGAATTATATGTGGTTAGCTAATCAAAGTGCTATATTACTAGGGAGTTTCATAATGAGGCCTCTTCGGGGTGGCGTATCGACGAGTTGTTGGATTTACGATTTAAAGTGTCCTAGCTCCTCATACGTCACTACATGACCTCTTAATTATGATAGCCCGAACGATAGTATGATGTAGCTAAAAAAAGATTATATATGGTAGTTTTTAGTCTAAGTACTTGAGTACTCATACGACCTATATTAACTAGGTTGCATTCGGGCGTTAGCGTGACGCGTTTTCATTTGGGATATTTCATTATCAATTTACTCACTCGAGGTGAGTTCATAGCCCCTCATTTTACATGATTTGTTTTATATGTTTTGGGGTGAGAAACATGCATTGTTTTTATAAATGGACACAAGTGGATATTTTATGTTATGATTACGATGTTTGGCTAAAATAAGCGATAACCCAATTAGAGGCCAATTATTATCGAACAGTAATTACTAATTAATGAGCGCGATGTTATGAATAGATCTAAGAGGATTGAAATCCCCGTTGGGTGATAGCTATCACTAGGCCCAAAACGAACGGTAATACCCATGTCGATTAAAGGATGTTGCGGGTTAAAACATCAATACGGGCAATGTTGTAATTTAATGCCTATTTATTTAAGTCAACTTTTCAGTGTCCATTGACTAGCGCAACGTAATTACATTTTATGATGTTTGCATTTGTTGCAAATCTTGTGGTCCTGTATTATACGATTTAATAAATTTATGGATTCACCAACTTTATGTTGACGTTTTAAAACAATGTTTTTCAGGAGGTCAATAAGGCACGAGGTGCAGGGGATACATTGGTGATATATTTTGGATGTCATATGTTTAAGATTTGGTTGCATGCATTTTGGGGTATCCTGTGTCATGAACTAGAAACTTTGTAATATTAACAATGAACAAGTTAAGCTTCGGGCTTTTTGTAATAAATATTTGCTAAATCCAATGTATCAGTTTTAAACGGCTTTTAAATGGTCATTCTATATATATCTTGTGTTGTTGATCTTTGAAGTAACACGCCCCAGACTCTTCTTCCGCTGCGATCCATTTTGGGGGTGTTACAGTTTGAATATGCGACTAATCATTTAACTGGGTCTAGTTACGCCTAACAAGTGAGCTAGATACTGGGATAGCTCTCCATATCGTGTTTTATATTATTGGACCAATAGGATCACAAATAACGTTCTGTCTTTGTATTTAAATTAAGAGCTTAGTTGGACCGGCAGGTGACCCATAATGTTTCAACAAGTATGTTCTTGATTAATTGATAAAGATTTAAACAGTGGACTACCAGTATATAAAATACCATCAAACAGTAAGTGGGTAAAGTCTCGATGGGCTAGGGTTTAACAAGATCACCATTGCTTTAATCCCTAGATAGATTATAATTAAACTAAAAGGATCCTTTATGCGGATACGTTAATCGTGACAGGATTCAACGTGTCTAGGTCTTAGGATTATGTCCCGCCTAAGTCTTAAGAATGATATGCCGCTTTGAGATAAGTAATCATTGCACTAAACAAACAAACCAGCATTTAATCGGATATAATATGGCTAATACAATTTTTTATCATTTGGCTTGTACCGCTCTTTTATCTTTTGATTATTTTCTTGCATGTTTATTTTGTTTTGAATTGATTATTGTCACCATAAAACCTGTGCTAGTCTCTCAGGCTGAAAACCCCCCATTATCATTAGAACTAGGTTTAGCATAGGTTTAACAAGTAATTAGAATTAGCTAATACTAATAGAATATAAGGTTAACGACCTCGCTCTTAGTGTTCGACACCCTACTTACCACGAAACTTCACCCGATCGGGTACACTGCCTGTTAAAGTGTTGTTTTAGGATAAGTCGGCTAAATATAAATTTAAAACTTGGTAATCAATAATTTGACCCTACACGACAGCACATCAAGTTTTTGGCACCGCTACCGCAGAGTGAAAAAGTTTAACCTTTAATTTTATTAGTATTTCTAACCATTAGCTTAGAATAATTTAATTAGCATAATTTAATTCTGTTTGTATTTGATTTAATTGTGTATTTAAATTCCAACATTATTTAAGTATACTCTGTTTTGGTGATACGGCGTATTTACCAGTTGAATACGACGTGTCTGACCTTTTAAACAGATATAGTGTATTTGTACTTTGCTATGTATACGACGTATTTTGCAAAATATATACGGCGTATTAACAGCAGAAGTCATTAACTTTGCAAACTTTAAATTTCCTAGAATAGCTTTACTTTAAATCATGTCTTGTGAGTCCCAAACTGAACAAATCTTTGCAGCCTGCTAAGGGTGATAGCCAACTTGTATAAATACAGATTGACTATATTTTTATATTTTTTTTTTTTTTTTTTTTTTTTTTTTTTTTTTTTTTTTTTTTTTTTTTTTATTTTTTTTTTTTTTTTTTTTTTTTTTTTTTTTTTTTTTTTTTTTTCCCCCCCCCCTTTTTTTTCTTTTTTTTTTTTTTTTGTTTTTTTTTTTTTTTTTTTTTTTTTCTTTTTTTTTTTTTATTCTTTTTTTTTTTTTTTTTTTTTTTTTTTTTTTTTTTTTTTTTTTTTTTTTTTTTTTTTTTTTTTTTTTTTTTTTTTTTTTTTTTTTTTCCTTTTTTTCCCCTTTTTTTTTTTTTTTTTCTTTTTTTTTTTCACATACTGATAAGGTGTCATTTTATACACTTTTCTGGGGTCGTTTAACCCCTAAAATTGTGTGTTTATGCCCAAAATAGGTACTTAATCGTTCCTTTTCAGGTATTTTGCATTTGGAGGACATTTGGATGAATTACACGTGACTTGGGCTCATTTGGAGAAGAAACAGATGAGATTACGAACCAACACCAAGACTCTTGAAGATTTATGCTCATAGAGCCTGGAGACGGCGTCACAATCCATACACGGCGCCGTCACAACTCATCTAGTGACAGCGTCACATATTTCAAGACGGCGTCAGCCCGCACCGACTCAAACATAGATCTAGAAAATTCATTTTACGACGGCGTCATGACTAAAACGCGACGTTGTCGCGTCGATTTTCTTATATATACAAACCTGAATTTAGGGTTTTGAGTGTGTAACTTTAGAATAAAAAAATGGTACGAACCCTAGTTTGTTTCGCAGCTGTAGGAGACGATTTTAGGGCCTAAGAACCCTATTGTAACTCTTCCAATTCATGTTTTAATCAAGTAAGGTTTACTTAATCATTCAATATGTCTATGTGTTGTTTGATTTATTGTTCTTGTGTTATTCTTATCATGCTTGGCTAAACCTATTATTGTGTTTATTTATGATTGTATGAAACCTATAATGTAGATCTTAGTGGCGTTGCCCCTTGTGATAGATGTGCACGTTAGGCTTTAGAAAACCAGCTTTCTGTCAATAATCGCTAACTAAAATGTCCTAGGGAAATGTGAGTGTGTAGAAAGGATACCATCGGAACAGATCTTCAATAAAACTACCCTTGGCCCCCTAATATGGTTGAATCCACTCTTAAAGTATTTCACATTCACTTAGTAAACCCCTAGGGGTCGTGTAATAGCTTCATACGTACCTTTTGGCATGTGTTTTTCTCTAGCGGCATAAAGTAGACGGCGGGTTTCATGTAATTCGTTCATGCTTTTATAAATTATTACATAGATCATCACAAGTGTTGAAGGCACAACAATAAGAGAAACATCAAGGGAGTTAATACATGATTAAATAGTTATGACAATCTTTTATCCTATTGTTATCACCGTTAGTTAGATATTATTTTAGTTTTTAAATAGCTAAAACCAAACCAATCTCTCCAATTATATGATTTACTTGCTTTTCATAAAACATAAAAATACAAAAAGAATCTTCCCTCAACCCTTAGAATTCTGTTAGACCGTGATCAAGCCTTCCCAACCTATTCCTCAAGTGAACGATAAACAACCCTGAGTCTTGCCCATACTACACTACAACGATTAGGTGCACTGCCTAGGGAGTTGTAAAACTTCTCATGTAGAAGTCTTACGACAACTGCACATCAAGTTTTTGGCACCACCGCTTAAGAATAGTTAGGTATTGTATTCAAAGTTTTGCTTAGTTCACTTGCTTGAATCCTTTAAGTGAGAATTTAAATTTCCTATATAGCTTTCTTCGTAGTCTATCTTTATCTTTTCTTTATAAAAATTAACCCTTTGTTTTGTAAATCACTCTTTTGTTCACCATCATGATGTATGAAAGACCACCAACCACACCCTTTCAAAACCCCCCACGAAACACAACCTTCCCATTCCAAAGATATACCTTGGTGTTCCAACAACATCAAGATGAACCTATCTACGATGCATGAGCTGTTTTAAAAACTTAATCAAAAGAGTCCCTCATCATGGCCTCGATTTATGGTATTTATGGTCCCTTACTCAATTATTTTATGATCATGTTGACGACTATACCCGAATGGACCTTGACTTTGCAGCAGACGGGAACCTTAGGGAATTAAGTGGTGAAGAAGCATGGGAAGCCATAGAAAATTTTACCCAAGGCCAAAAAGAATGGGACAACCCACCAAACATTATTTCTAAACAAGAAGTAGCAAATTTGAAGGCTCAAGCAAAAAGATTGTTTAGAAATGAGGATGTTTAGGTTGAGATGCATAGAGGTATAGCATGGGATAAGGTGGAAAATTTAGACCTACAAAGTACCCCACAAGTCCTCCCATCATTTGAGGAATACACACCGCCCGTGACTTGCCCGGATGAAGTAGAAGAGACTTTAGGAACCCCGATAGAGGTAGAACCTTTGGATGAAACACAACTAGAGGATTTAGGCTTGAATACTTGTAATCATGACATTCCTCTTAGTAATAGGGAAGTTCCTAGTTTCGATGAGCCGGAGCCTCAACCAAATCCCTTACCAAATTGTCTATCCTTAGATATAAGTCTAGGAGAAGAAAGAGACCCCAAACCACCCATCAAACCACATAGTCCGGATAGTTTTAGGATAAAGGAAGTAGATAGCTTAACCATTAATATATCACCTTCACCTCACGTGGTACCCTCCCACCCTAAGGATACGTATTGCTATTATCGCCTATGCATCGATGATCCTAAGAAACATTATGGGTTTAAACCGGGTTTATTAGGAAAAAGTGCATCCCTAGGTGTTGATATTTTAAATTGGGAGATGTTTGATGATGATTAGGGATTAGAATCTAAGGAAGTTTCTCCTCTAGGAAAAGAACTTAGTTTAGTCGATAGGCCAAACGAAGTAGAGAGAGGTAGAATTCTAGAAGCACACCGTTTAAAGCCTATTCTTTAACAACAAATTTCTCAACGTATGGCTCCTTCTCATCACGATGGTATGTACCGTTACTTTCACCCGTACTTGAACTCAAGTGTAGGGGAACCCTCCCCTTTATCTGTTAAATAAGGGTAGAGTCAGGCTCGTGACTCGAACAAAAACAAGCGCTTTTTGGGAGGCAACCCAATATCTATTTTCCCTGCACATTAGGAGTGTTATGTGTTTTACTCTTTTTATTTTATTCTATCATGTTCGAACTCTATCTTGTAATCATGCTTTGCATTGTTTTTAACCTCGTCTTAATTTCAATCAAAGGTATTTTGCAAACAATAAGTGTAGGAGAATTCATCTGGCTTTTGAGCTAAATTTAAACATGTTAAATGAATTATTTAGATTAATTCATGTTTGTATCGAGTCATATGATTAAAATGTTAAATATTAGGTTTTGTACAACTATTTATACAGGAACTAACTTATGGAATCAAGTGCAGGAAATTTTTCATCAAAAACAAAAAATTTTGTTTTCACAGACGGTGGAGACGGCGTCACGATTAACAAGTGACGCAGTCACCATGACACCTATGACGGGGTCACACCAACCCCGACGATGTTAAACGCCCAGGTCCAAAAAACTTAAAAGTTTTTAATTATTTTTGAAAATAAAACTTGTGCAACATTTAATATAGGTTTTCTTCTGTATAAACCTGATAAGTTTAACAATTCTTTCATCCTATCTATCAAGTTGAACCCTAAATTCATATTGTATATTGGTAAATCGCACATTTTATGCTTGTTATAGTTTTCTCTGTCTTTGAATACAGGTTATATTTGATGAGAAAAAGCTTGGAAGTTCTTAGGAAGTTTCATTGGATGATTCTCGAAGGATGATCTAACCAGTTATCGCATGTTTCTTCTCTATTATTGAGTAAACCAGGGGAGTACTAGTTTCTTTTACTTGTTTTCTTTTCCCTTTATCTGTTTTAACAGGTAGTTCTAGAGAACATTAGGGACAATGTTTAAAATAAGTATAGGGGGAATAAGCCTTAGAAACTATTCTTTCATTTGTCACTTGCTTTGTCCTTAAAAAGATGGGTAATATATCGAAACATAACATAAAAGGATAATTTTTACCAAAATTTAAATTTTTTTACGACACATACTAATGAAAACAGAGTATTATTAGCGTCCCATGGATAGGAATTTATATGACTAGCACAATAACCCTTAAAATTCCACCCCAAAAATATGAGGTCCACCCTTAGATCTTTAGGAATTTGGGTACCTATCGTTGGTAACCCAAGATGATTTTATCTTTACCCAGTTCGAGTTAAGGAGGGAGCAGTCACATGTGTCTATTCCGTCGTTATGGATGTGTACGTGTGGTCTTCGTCGCCTTTTCTGGAATGTTTGGTGTTAGTAAAATTCATATGAGTGTACCGGTAGTATATTAAATTCTAGAACCTGTTTTAGTGATACATCCCAAGACCGCATAGTAAGTATTAGGATTTGCTTGATAAGAGGCATTAGGAATAACCCATGTTTTAAACCTGTAATTGTTACAATGGTCACACCGATCATGTAACTACCCCACACCCTTGCCATGCACTCACCTTTAGTGCAGGATACCCTAGTATAACCCTCCAAGCCTATCCTTTTACACGGTTTCACGAATTTTCCCTGGTTTAATACTGGACTATTAATGAAGAAGCATTGTCGCCCTTAAACCAATCGATTACACCCAAAAAGCCTTAAGCCCTACCTTATATGTACCGCTTTTAAGTACATTAAATGTTTTTAAAATAAAATAACCCAAGTTAATTATTTGAGTACACGGTTGCTAAGTCCTTATCCTTGTAAATACAGTTTTGGGATGATTGGGATTCATGGTAGTATTTATTTCGCGGAAGAATGGGGAAGAAAAGTTAAGTCAATACCCCCATATGTTTGTCAAATGATCTCCATGTTATTTTGATCCACCTCAAATCGGGTCATTAGTTAGATTGTAAATATTGAGCATGTAAAAGCTCAAGTGTAGGGGTACGTGTTATAAACCCCCTTGATGTATTATGTTATTAAAAAAAGAGATTGATGTAGAGTTTTGTAGAGTTTGTATATCTTCGTCCGAGTCTTGGCTTAGCAACCAAACCAAAGTGTATTCATGTAAATAATTAGCTAACCAATTACCGCTCCAAATTTACCCAAAGAAGTCCACCCAAAGGTATCCCATCTGGTTTCGTTTCCATTATATGTTTATCTACCACCTTACACCCCACCAACCCTTTAAAAGACCTCTTATAATATAAGAATAAAACTGCACCTAGCGGGGCAGGTTTGATCCTTTACCAAGCCAAATGTAATTTATATGCGTATGACAGTGTAATGAGTGATTTTCCATTTCCCTTATATGTTGTAATTCGTTATACACCCGAGTGAAAGAGAGAATCCCAAACACTTATGTGAGGTGCTAGTATGTATTTTCCGTGCTTTTAATTACGAGGTCTAAGAGGCTGTGTTATAGATTATGTTTAAAGAGTATGTAAAATAACCCCTCATACTGTTATTGTCTAGATAGAAAAGCCCATTTTCTTGAGGACAGACAAATCCCAAGTGTAGGGGTATTTGATGAGGTGTCATTTTATACACTTTTTCAGGGTCGTTTAACCTCCAAAATCATGTGTTTATGCCCAAAATAGGAATTTAATCATTCCTTTTCAGTTATTTTGCATTTGGAGGACATTTAGATGAATTACACGTGACTTAGGCTCATTTAGAGAAGAAATGGATGAGATTACGAACCAACACCAAGACTCTTAAAGATTTATGCTCACAGAGCCTAGAGACGGCATCACAATCCATACACGACGCCGTCACAACTCATCTAGTGATGGCATCACATATTTCAAGACGGTGTCAGCCTGCACCGACTCAAGTGCAGATCTAGAAGATTCATTTTACGACGGTGTCAAGACTAAAATGCGACGCCATCGCGTCAATTTTCTTATATATACAAACCCGAATTTAGGGTTTTTGAGTGTGTAACTTTAGAATAAAAAGATGGTACGAACCCTAGTTCGTTTAGCAGCTGTAGGAGACGATTTTTGGGCTTAAGGACCCTATTGTAACTCTTCCAATTCATGTTTTAATCAAGTAAGGTTTACTTAATCATTCAATATGTTTATGTGTTGTTTGATTTATTATTCTTGCTTTATTCTTATCATGCTCGGCAAAACCTATTATTGTGTTTATTTATGATTGTATGAAACATAGAATACCTACTAATTACTGTTTTACGTTTTAATTAACATGAACGTTTTTATATTTTGTGATTATCAAAACGTAAGGATGTGAAAAATATTAATAAATGTTTTTAGGCATTATTCTATCAACAATCTCCCCCTTTTTGATGATTACAAAATTTGAGCTCATTAAATGTAGAATTATTTTTAAACAAGTATTTAGTGAGTTTTATGTCATTTATCTCCCTTTTTGTAAAATCAAAAAGGCATCGTCGAGAATTGCAAGTAAAAACAACGGAATAAAAGCTCCCCCTTGATGTGTGCTCCCCCTCGCTCGAGGGCACCAAGAAATCAAGCTATGGTTTCTTAGCTACAAAATCGAGTTAGAACAATACAAATATTTCTAACAAGTAACAAGAAGGAAGGAAAAATAAGACAAGAGCAAGCAATATTAAAGAAAAAAATACTTCATTCATTTAGGACAATGTGTCTAGACTACACATAAGCATACATAGAAACTAATATGCTTTAGAAGCATATTGATATAACAAAAGACTAAACAAAAATCCTAAATGGCCATAGAAGGATCTTGGACTTGCTTGTGAGGAAAAGGTTGGAATGAAATTATTTGTAGGCATCGGTTGAACAGTTGATTGTGGATGGAGAGTTTAGAGCAGAGGTGGTCATGGGAGGATAGTCTCGTTAGACTCTAGGTGGTGGTTGTGGTCGAGTGAGGAGGAATTCAATCCAATTCATATCCTCACTTAAGGCAATGAATTGTTTTTGGGTAAAAATGCAACAAGAGCAATACCCAACATGAGATTTAACTTGGTTAATGTTGAGGGTGTGTGGTAGGTTTGGAGAGTAAGTGATTAGGGAATTGTTGTTTTGTTAGTTGTTGGAGAGTTGCATGCTAGAAGGTTTGATTAGGTCTTAAAGTTGATTAATTCATCAACGAAGGCTTTTCTCTCTTGGAGATGAGGTTTTGTGTTTGACTTGGGTTGTCACTTTGAAGTTGAATCTTGAGTATTGAGTAGCATGTGTCTTGATGGGTGAGATGGAGAATTGAGATAGTGAAACAATTTATGGTGATTTAGGTAAGATCCTTAATGTAAGATTTGGTTGATGCTTGATTGGGTGATGTTTTCTTGATTGGTTTCATGATGAGGGTGAGTGGTTTTGGCTTTGGTATGTGAACTTATATTGATTCAATGGATGTGTACAAGGATTGATTTCTTCCTTCAAAAGGTTTCACACTCCATTTTGGCTAACTTAATGTTTTGGATATGGGTTGTTGGGAGGTTCATTGTGAGGATGATTGTGATATGATGTTTGATGATGTATTTATATGGAGAAAAGGTATAAATTTGGGAAGAAATGAACAATTAAGGGGGTTAAAAAAATACCCCCCCCCAAAAACCAAGAATTATTGTGTTGTGAATTTAGGGAAACAGTATCTAAGTCTAAAGGGTATTTAGGTTAAGGAGGAAGAAAAAAAATACTTTTTTCCCTGTGCCAGCTGGGCGGTCCCCTTAATTAAGGGTCGGATTCCCCTTAAAGGATAAGGGGGCCGCCCTTGATGAATAAAGGGGGCCGCCCACTATAAAAATTTCCCAGATTTTCCCCAAAATTGATGTTCCCTTAAAATTTTGTATGAGGGTTTCAGTTTTCGTGTGTTGATTTGCAAGTCAAGTCCATCCTTTATGGCAATTAAATTTTTAACACATAACAATTTAAGCATTCTAACCAATCTACAGATATAGACAAACAAATTAGGATAAAATAATTTCACAAAATTGTTGGCATAAAGCATTATGAACAGAGACCAAAAAGTGAAAGAACATATGCAACTAAGATATAAGTACACAAAGCATTTTTTTTTTACAAGAGATTAAGTTAAGTTTAAAACAAACCGAACATTTGTGTAAATTCTAAGTGTTGCCTAAATCGACAGATCGGATAGTGATTATTATTCGACACTAAACTATGAAAACCCTAAGAAATAATCCAGAGGATCCTTGATTTAATTTACGCAATCAAGAATTATCGAAAATATATATTGGATTAGATATTTTTGAACAACAATAAGAGACCATTATGCATATGTGAAAAAAAGATGTTTTTTTATCATATCACTCAACAATATATGAAAATTTTTTTGTCCAGTGTGGATCTCCTAGATGTGAGAAAGACGGTTCTTTAA
The DNA here is from genome assembly GCA_026074375.1 of Tanacetum coccineum. Taxonomy (NCBI): domain Eukaryota; kingdom Viridiplantae; phylum Streptophyta; class Magnoliopsida; order Asterales; family Asteraceae; genus Tanacetum; species Tanacetum coccineum. The sequence goes on from BQNB010024317.1 coordinate 45,767, forward strand.
GAAAATAAGGGATGGGGCTATGTATATATATATGTATAATGAGATATGTATTTAGACAGAAGAACTTGTAAAAGTTTGCTTATAGGTTTTCCCAATCTTGTGTGTTTGTGCAAAACAGAAGCCTAGATATAGAGAGAAAAAAAATTGTTCAGTGGGTGGTCCCCTTAAAGTCCTGGGCGGATCCCCCCTTAAAATTAAGGGGTCCTCCCTTTATGAATTAAGGGGGCCGCCACCTGCTGAGAAAAAATTTTCTCAGATTTTTGACAAATAGTTCATTTCTAATTTTTAGTGCTGAAAACTTAGTCAATTTGTTCTATCATTCCTAGACCTAGGCGTAAGTAGTTAAATGGTTCACGTTTAAGTGGTTTAGTTAAGATATTCGGCTAATTTGTCCTTCCGATGACACCTTTCTATAAAAATATTTCCTTTTTGAACATTATAACAGAGGATGTGGGTGAGAATTTCTATGTGTTTTGTTCGTAAGTGTTGAACATGATTCTTACTTAAGTCTATAGCCCCTTTGTTATCACATATTATTGGAATATCGTCTAACCTAATTCCATAGTCTACGAGAGCTTGTTTCATCCATAGGCTGTTGACACCGTTCAGGCGCTACATAGTTTCGCTATTCTAGTTGTGGAAGAAGGAAAAAACGGTTTTGCGTCTTCATAAAACCATGATGTTTTAAACATCATCCCATTGAAAGTGCAAACTACCACTATGCTCTTGATGATCTAACTAATCTCTTGCATGATCTGAATCCCATAAACTATTGTTTCTATGGGCCAGATCCCTTAGGATATCCGGAAATCCTAAATGGCCATAGGTGTCCTTATTGTATCAAAGATCATTTAAACAACCCTTCTAGGTGAAGGTTTTGGGATCCTCTTTTGAAAGGCGTGCATCAATGGCAGACACTAAACATGATACGGTCACTTATCGTTAAGTATAATAAACTACCTATCATCTCTATAATTGGTATTTTCTACGTACTCAACTTCTTCCGTCTGCTTGTGAGTTTGTTCCATAGATATAGGTGTTTTGATTGACTTAGAGTCTTCTATCCAAATTTCTTAAGCCATTTCCTTAATATATTGTGATTGATTAAAAAATATTCCAGTCATCTAATTTGTTTTATTTGTAATCCTAAGAAAAAGTTTTAGTTCCCCAATCAGACTCATTTAAAACTTATCATGCATGATCTGGCAAGTCAGCACACATTTCTTGACAAGTGATCCGAATAATGGTCATCAACCATATATTGGACAATAATGATGTTGGAGTCTTTCTTTTTAGTGAAGAGATGTTATCTACATTCCCATGGAATAAATATGTTTAAGTAAAAGAGGCGTTAGTCGAGCGTAACCAAGCTTTTGGGCTTTTTTAGACCATAAAGAGCTTCCCTAAGTTTATATAGACATAATTAGGTTTTGCGAAGTCAATGAATCTTGGAGGTTGTGCCACGTAAACCTCCTCATTGATAAAACCGTTAAGGAATGCACTCTTCACATCCATTTGGTATAACTTAAAATCTAGTGCGCAAGCATAAGCTAAAAGTATTCTTATAGACTCTAGTCTAGCTATGGGTGCATATGTTTCATCATAATCAATTCCTTCTTGTTGATTATAACCTTGGGCGAAGCCAACCTAGCGTTATGTTCTAGTTACGACCACCGATTGGTTCATCGATTTTAGCGTGTTCTGATACGCCGCAGTGTGGTGTTGGTAGCCAGGCATCGCATGTGTCACTGGGCTATTGGGTATGGAGTTATGTGTTTACGAGACGCTTAAGTCCGCTCACAAGTCGGAGGGTGTATGGAGTCTGATATAGTTTGTAGATTTTCTAGATGGAGAGACTAACACAGGGAGAGAGTATATAGAAGAGTGTAGTGGAGACGCTGCAGTCACACACAGATACATTGGGAGGGACAGCTATGAGCAACACAGAAGATCCTATCGATCACCGTCCCTAGGTAGCTGAGAGAGTCGTGTGCTGTCATATCACTAACGAAGTGATCTGTTAAAGGAGTCTACGTGTTGTATTAACCTCTACTGCGTTGAAAGGCAACTAAGTGCGGTGGAGCACGAGGATTCAGCCGCGTGTGACCGCAGTTACCGGAGCTTCGCAGGATAGACCACTCGCAAGAGCGTTGTTTTTCTTACAGTTATAACACAGTTCACTAACTCTATTTATTCATCACGGACGGCCTGTAAGTCGTGTGGACGTTGGTCGACCGGTGACAGCGGGAGTATCGAGGCGACTCATGGTGTATATTTTGGGCGGTGGGGTACTGACGTTCCTTGCGCTACATGAGTTATATCATTGACTGATGAGATCTCACACACACACACGCCGTTGTAGATCTACAGACAGCTTGTGCGACAGGGGAGGACTAGGGAGAGGGAATTACCTATGTGAATGTCATTCGGCGAGAGCAAAAGGGAGTGAGGGGGGTGGGGTGTGGATGGGTTGGGGGAGGGGGGTGTTTTAATAGTAAGGTACTTTCTAGGGTGAGCGAGCTCATTAGGATGGGGGGGGGGGGGTTAGTGGTGGGTTAGGGTAGTGGTATATAATGGTTGAAATGGGGTATAGGGGATTTAGGGGTGAGTGCAAGGGTGGATTTGTTATATGGGTAGGAAGTTTTAGAGTTTTGAGGGGAGGTGGGTGGAAGTAAATCTGTTATTAGCGTTGGTGGGGTAAGTTTTTTCGGAGTTGTTTATAGCTAAGGATTGAGTGTAGTGTTGTATCTCCGAATTGCTAAACTATAATTTTGGTGGTGAATTGTTCATTTGAACTTGTTCACGCATTTCGTTGTATAAGTGCGCTGTTGTTCGTGCTGCTATCCACCCCTTTTGATTATAGTACAGGAGCGGAAAAAATTAAATATCCCATTTAACTCACAATAGTTTTCAAATTGTATCTTATTATCAAATTCCTGACCATGATCCGTTCTAATTGATAACAATATGAAACATCCGTAATTTGTTTTGGATCTTTTTTGGTAATTATTTGAATTCTGCGATAGGCTTACTTTTTTTTGCTAAAAATCTAGGCCAAGTTTGCGAGAAGAGTCACTACTACGATTAGTAAACGGTATAACGATTTCCCTCCAAAGCTCCATATGGCAAGGGGGCCAAACAAATCATAGAAGTATTTCTAAGCATCTAGTTGTTGAGACTAGAGTTTTTAGCCTTGGACATCGTGGGGTGGCTTGCTTCCAATTTTGCAAGCATCACAAAAATGTCGTCGTAATTAAGTTTAGTAGATTTCTAACTAATTCTTTGGATGCTAAATGTTGATTAGTTTCATAATTAGCGTGACCAAATCATCTATGCCATAGTGTGGAATTTTCGTCTAAGTTGCAAGGCAGTATTGACGTCTATAATCCTCCTTTCCTAATTCCCTTTACCTATACTTTTTCGTTTTGATTATTTCGTTATCCATGTTCGGTAAATATTGATTTGCATTTAATTAACACATATATGACCTACACTAAGCAAGTTATAAGTTAATTATCTACGTGCCTCAAACATTTTCAATTAATTAAGGAGTCTTGAGAAATCGTAACCTTTGCCATGAGTTTACCGCGAAGTGGCTTCCGAAATAACGTACCATTCGTTGTATGCTTTGTACGAAGAAAAAAACTTTCGTTACCGGTCATAGTGGTTTTGAACATCGCACTATCTTTAATCCAACTCATCGGTTCCAAGTTTACTCCTAAGCAATTTCATATCGGGCCTGAGCTACAGAACAAGTTTCATCTTTAGTCTTGTCACTTCAACTTCTCCATTGCGCTCCATTGGCTCCCTCCAATAAATGCTCTTTGTCGTTGTGTCTTTGGCGGCTTTAAACAGTCTCCAATAAATTGACTTGGTCAACCACATTTAAAACATTTTCTTCACTTTTATCATAACCAATCATTTCTACTTCTTTGGAAATAATTTTCTATCGCCTCGTGGTTATCTTACAATTTTCCTCATCTCTTGTAGAAATTTCTTGAATTCCTTTACGGCCCATAGCATACTCTTTCGTCTCCACTTTCGAGCATGAGCTATCTTCATCACTACTTACCCTTTTTCACTTTTAATGCAAGTGGTCTAACTTGTTTCTTTCTTACCTTTGACCCATGTCAACATCTTTCTTTCTACTTCTTCATAAACTTTCACGTTCCAATTTAGTTCAGCAAGAGGTAAGTTGTTAATTCTTAGATTCTTTAATCGCCGTACTTCGCGCTCCATTTTAGATGTAGTGCCCTAAAAAATGTTCCTAACACAATTGCTTGCTAGAGAAACTTCATCAAGGTGCTTTTAGACAATAATAATAGGTTAAATTTAGCAAAGTCATATCTATTGACTCCTCTTCGGAATCATAAAGTGTTCAATATTGTTGAACAAGAATATCATTTTGTTAGCTTTGACTTGATTATTACCCTTGAGGAGTAATTAGTAAAGTATCCCAAATTGCTTTTGCGTTTGACACATAAAAAGTCTTTTGTAATTCTTTACGTGCCAAATGCATTATAAATTAAACCATATAGCTTCATTATTTTTTGCAAGTTTCTTTAAATTCATCATCTTGTTTATGAAAGGACAATTTCATCCTTTTTTAGTTTCGAAATTATAGTTAATTAAATAGGAAGAAAATCAACCATCGATAATAACATGCCAAAGATCTAGTACTTTTGACTTCAATAAGTTTCGAATCTATATTTCCAAGAAATAAATCCTTACTTTCAAATAGTGTGGGTCTTTTGCATAGATTGCCCTGCTAAATATTTTTCCGATTCCATAATCGATTATTTCAAGTTTTATAATACAATTATTTAAAAAATCTTGTTTAATCGTGGCATCTTGATACCAATTGAAGAAAGAACTAAATGGGGGGTTAAATAGTTTACCAGCTTTTTTAATTTAATGTTATGTGTGGTTTATGAAAACTTAGATTCGAATTTTTTGAATTCAAATACTTCATAATATAACAATATAAAATATGTAGAACAAATTAAAGATAAGAGTTTGGAAAGATCAAACCACAACACAAGGATTTTATATGCGTTTCATTATGAACTCCTCTTCGCGCCTTTTCCTCTCCCCGGCACCTTAACTCGATAGTTTTTTCTTCACTATTCAAACAAGCTCCTTTATGGCGGAGAAAACCAATACATACACGTTGCCCCGTATATCAATTCGACAAACTAACTAGCTTTCCGAGTTCTAATCTTACTAACCCAATCTATCACAACACAAACTACACGACTTGTTCACATTGACTTTCACAACTTCAACAGACTACTTCACAACTTCCTGTAAAACTTTCCACTACACAACTTAGCTTCACACCTTGATCACAACTACACAACGTCTCACACCTCATGACTTCATGACCTTCAAACGTCACCACCTTCACAAACGTCCTCCCTCACCACACTACGTATGTCACAACTATCTAACATTACTAAAAAGGATCACCAAGACCAACATACGTTACAACAATCACATAACCCAACATCTGTTAAACAAGATGGTACAAGATAGGAGGGATGCAATAAGGATTGGAAATATACACTTAGGTGTAAATACTTCTTCACTTATGATGGAAGTATTCTTCTCGCTCTTTGCACTTGAGGAATTAAGCTTGTGTTCACATGGAAACAAACTTTATGATTAAATGATCAAAGATTTTTGTGAGATGATGGGCTATTTTAGAATAAAAAGAATGAGTGCAAAAGGTGAGAAATTAGTAGGGAAATGTCTAGTATTTATATAGGAACAGAAACTGGAGAGCGTCAGTCATAGGCGGTCCCCCCTTAAATAGGGTGGCGGTCCCCTTAAAATTTAAGGGCCGCGCCCGAAGTATTTAAGGGGGCCCCCTAGGCTAATAGAGGCTCCCTAGTTTTTCGTCTTTTGTATCGATAGGGGGAATTTTCTGAAATCATTTCTAGCCGTTTTAGTCCGAAAATTTTGAATTTCAAAATGTTTATTTTGAATAAAAGCATTTCATTTAATTGTAGAAAATGTTTTTAATGTATAAAAATGTCCTACGAACATTTTAAAAAATTTTAAGTTGATATAAAAATTTCACTTTGATCATTAAATGCATGAAGCATTTGTTTTATTCATACTTAAAGTGATTAAATTATCGAAATGAAAATAACGTACTAATTTACTTGTTTACGTTTTAATTAACATTGAACCTTTTTTATATTGTTGTGATTAATCAAAAACGTAAGGATGTGAAAAAAAAAAAATTAATAATTAATTAGGACATTATTTCTTTCACATAGTGTAGGGGGTAAGCGTGGTTATAAAACCACAAGTATGTATTATGTCATTCAAGAAAAAAACGAGAAAAGAAAAAAAAAGAGATTGATGTAGAGTTTGTATATCTTCGTCTGAGTCTTGGCTTAGCAACCAAACCAACGTGTAAATAATTAGCTAACCCTTCCACTCTAACTGCACCCACCACAGCCACCCAAATGTTGCCCACCATTTTTCGTTTCCATTATATGTTATCTTACACCTACACCCCACAACCCTTTAAAAGACCTCTTAGATAGTAATGAATAATACTTGCGCTTAGCGGTGGAGGTTTGATCCTTTATCAACCCTATGGTAGTTTATATGCTATGAAAAGTAATAAGTGTGATTTTCCGTTTCCCATATACGTTATAATTCATTATACACCTGAGTGAAAGAGAGAATCCTAAAAACTTATGTGAGGTGCTAGTATATATTTTCCGTGCTTTTAATTACGAGGCTGGAGGTTGTGTTGTAGATTTTGTTTAAAGAGTAGGTAAAATGACCCCCTCATATTTGTTATTGTCTAGATAGAAAAGCTATTTGTTTGAGGACAACAAATCCTCCAATGTAGGGGTATTGATGAGGTGTCCGTTATATACTGTTTTTTTCGGGTTTGTTTAATCTCCAAAATCGTGTGTTATATGCCCAAAAAAGTACGTAATCTTCCTTTTTAGGGTATTTATCATTTGGAAGACATTTGGATGGATTACACGTAACTTGGGCTCATTTGGAGAAGAAACAGACGAGATTACAAACCCACACCAAGACTCTTAAAGATTTGTGCTCACAAAGCCTGGAGACGGCGTCACCAACTATACACGACGCCGTCACAACTCATCCAGTGACGGCGTCACATATTTTAAGACGGAGTCAACTCGCACTGACTCAAACCTAGATCTAGAAGATTCATTTTACGACGGTGTCACCTAAAACACGACGCCGTCGCGTCATTTTTCTTATATACAAAACCGAATTTAGGGTTTTCAATGTGTAAGTTTAAAATAAAAAGAGGGTCACGAACCCTAGTACCTTTAGGAGCAGCTAAGGAATGATTTTTAGGTCCTAAAAACCCATTGTAACTCTTACATATATTCATTTCTAATCAAAGTAAGGTTTACATTAATCAGTCGAATATATCCTATGTATTGTTTGATTCGTGTTCGTGCTTTATTCTTTCACATGCTCGGACTAAACCTATTATGTGTATATTTATGATTGGTAATGAAACCTAGAATGTATATCTTAGTGGTGTTTTCTCTTGTGATGGATGTGCACGTTAGGTCTTATAAAACCAGCTTTTGTCTGTATCGCTGTTGATATGTCTAGGGAAACATGATTGTGTAGAAAGGATACCATCAGGTAACAGTCTTCATACTACCTTGCCCCCTAATATGGTTGATTTCCACATTTAATGTATTTCACCATGCACTTAGAAGTAAACTCCAGGGGCCAGAGTAATAGTCTTCATTACTACCTGAATGTCCGTGCTCTAAGTGCGCATACTAATAGAGAACGACGGGTTCTAGTATTAGTTTCATGCTTTAGGAAATAACTATGCAAAGACCACCACTTTTTGAAAGCGATTGTTTTATATATTGGAAAAATAGATTTGAAACTTATGTGAAAACAAAAGATTAAGATCTTTGGCGTATTATCTTGAATGGTGATTTTCCACTGGTTCTTTATAACGCATTACCTAAAAAGGAGTATGAAAGAATTTTTATGTGTAAAACAGCTAAAGATATTTGGCATTTGTTGTTAATCACACATCAAGGTAATAGCCAAGTAAATGATAATAACTTTGATCTTCTTGTTCAACAATATGAACAATTTACTATCCTTGAAGAAGAATCTATTGATAACGGTTTTGCTAGATTTAACACTATTATTACTAGTCTTAAAGCTCTTGATGAAGGTTTCTCTAGCAAGAACTATGTTAGGAAGTTTCTTAGGGCTCTACATCCTAAATGGAGAGCAAAGGTCATGGCGATTGAAGAATCGAAAGATTTTTCATCACTAGCTCTAGACGAGCTTATCGCCAATCTAAAAGTACATGAAGTTGTCATGGAAAAAGATTATGAAATCTATAGAGGCAAAAAGGAAAGAGTTAAGTCCATTGCCTTGAAAGCTAAGAAAGAGTCTAGTGATGATGAAACTTCGACATCCGGAAGTGATGACGAAGAATATGCTATGGCCGTAAGGAACTTTAAAAAGTTCTTTAGAAGAAAGGGTAAATTTGTTAGGCAACCAAGAGAAGAAAAGAAGTCATTCCGACAAAGAGATGAGAAGAAAGGAAAGAGTGACCGGAAATGTTTTAGATGCGGTGATCCAAATCATCTCATTGGCGATTGTCCAAAACCACCTCGCAACAAAGATCAAAAGGCCTTCATTGGAGGTTCTTGGAGCGATAGCGAAAATGACGCCGAAGACAAAACTAACGATGAAACTTGTCTCATGGCTCAATCGTCAAATGAGGTAACTCTTAACTCTTCTTATTATAGTGATAACGCATCTTATCTTGATAATGATAGTATACAAATAGAATACGATAGCTTATATGAAATTAGCTTAAAATTCATTAATAAGAATAAACTTTTGAAAACTAAAAGAGATCTTTTAGAAAAAGAAATTTTAGAATTGAACGAGAAAATTAAGAAACTTGAGAGAAGTAAAGAAATTGTGATTGCGTGTAAGTCATGTGAAGAACTTAAATCAGAAAACACTAAACTTAAGGAAACTCAAGTTAAATTTGATAAAAGCGCTAATTCACTAAGAGAAATGTTAAATAATCAAAAGTCGCATAGCTGTAAAATAGGTCTAGGATTTGATAGCAGTAAAGAGTCAACAAGCGGAACTAAAATCATGAGTTTTGTTGAATCGTTCGCTGAAAAAGCGACAGACGGATCCACTATAAAGGTGCACGGATCCACCATGCCTGGATCCGTGAATCGTACCAATGGTGAAATAGGGACATAAAACGTTTTTAGTCTACCCATGTCTTCTAGATCGGATTTTATTATTACTAGGAAGAGACTAATACATAATAGAATTGATGAGTCAAAGGAACAGTCTTTAAAACCATCACTCAAAAGCGGTATAGGTTATGTCAAAACCGAGTCTAGATCAAAAACACCTCTGCCTAGGAGAAATATCTCTTCTCAACCAAGACACAATGCACCTCAACCTAGAAGAAACTCTAGAGAACCAATTCATCAAAACTTCTATCCTATGAATTGGAACAACCATCAAAGTTAAGGCTTTATACATATGGGAAATTGTATCTCATTTCAACATCTCAATCAATTGCAACAAATGCAAGGGATGTATAACACTAACATTTTCGGACCCATGAGATATTGAGGACCAAACGCTTGAATTTGTTTTTGTTAAAATAGGTATGCTTAAGAACATGCTTGGAACCGAATGAGTGTTACAAAGATAGTGGTTGCTCCAAACATATGACCGGTAACAAGAGTTTATTCTCTACCTACAAAGCATACGACGGAGGTAATGTGGAGGTAATTTTGTCTTTGGAAGTAACTTAAAAGGAAAGATCATAGGCAAAGGTACAGTCTCTAATGACTCTCTAACTATATCAAACGTAGAACATGTAGATAATTTAGCTTTTAATCTACTTAGTATTGGTCAAATTTGTGACAATAAGTGTAAGGTCTTATTTACGGAAGATGGTAATGAAACAATTAAGGATGATAAAATCCTAGGAAACAAGATTAGGAAAAATAGGTTATACGCAATGAAGTTAGGAAATAAGTGTTGGGTTTAGTTCTTGAGCCCTTCAGTCTTTCAGTAGATTTAACATAACATCCCCTAAGTGTTACCTAAGATGAAGTCTTTCAGTTTGAGTCGCTGAAGTTTCTTTAGCATCAGCTCTTCAGGTCCTTAGAAGATTAAGAAGTATCTTCACTTTAGTTTATGCAACGGTATAGAAACTAAAGAAGGCCTTTAGAAAGAGCTTCAGTTCAGCTTGGTTGACAATTCTAAGCTGAACGTTGTCTATCTCCTTAACAGAAGATTGAAACGTTTGTTTCACTTCTAGAAGGTTTACAAGGCAGTAAAAATATTGCTTTATGTCAAAAGGAGTAAAGCAATCTCCTTAGGAAAAGGTGCTTCTAAAGTTGGTATAGAATTACAACAACTTTATTTAAAAGACTATACCTGGTACTTTAAAGCACGTCTGCATTAAATGGTATCTTAACCACCCATTGGATGCATGACACGCGTACTAGGTTAACTTGTAAACCCTAATCCCTTTGCTTTTAAAAGGAAAGGGATTCCTAGAGTAAATGCTATCTCTTCCAATTAATGTGATACACATTGAAGAGTTCATTTATCTCTCAAACAAACTGAATGGTACTACTGAAGTTGAAGCTTCAGTTTAGTCATAAGTAGTTTGTTTTCTTACTCTCTTAACTTTGGTTGAGGCGTTTGTAATTTCGAAGGAGATGATAATCCCAATTTTTCATTCAAATCCACCTTGCTAATTCTTTAAAAAAGAGCAAGGTGTGTCATAGATTCTTTATTTGATTCTAATAAGAACCTATACGTTGAAAAGTAATTCTGTGTGTTTTAAACTTGTTCATGATATTCTTCATATATATTTGTTTAAAACTCACTTTGTTGTCATGGAATGTGATTAGTTTAACTTAATAAACCTTATATCCGATTCCAAGGGGCCAACAATAAAGTCTCAAGACAAACTATGTCTCGCCATGGTAGTCGATAATTGCTACCTTATGACATAGAAGACTTGGTCACGTAAATATACGTTTAATTTAATCTTTGTCATCCAAGGAATTGGTTAGGAACTTACCTAAGATAAAATATAATAAACATTTTTGTGATGCTTGCAAAATTAGAAAACAAGCTCATAAAGCCATAAGGCTAAAAATATGATTTCTACTAATAGATGTTTAGAACTTTTACATATGAAATATTTGGTCCCCCCCCCCCCCCCCCCCCCCCCCCATCCACTATTAAGAGTTACGGAGGTAACTTATATACATTAGTAATAGTAGATGATTATTCAAGATATACTTGGACAAAGTTTTTGAAAACCAAAAGCGAAGCTTTTGAGAAATTTGAAATATTAAGTAAGAAAATCCAAAATCAACTAGGATGTTCTATAGTTGCTATTAGAATGGATCATGGTTGAGAATTTGATAACGAAGTACAATGTGGAGCTTTTTGTGATGCACAAGCCATTACTCATAATTTATCGGCTCCTTATACTCCACAATCAAATGGGGTAGTTGAAAGAAAGAATCGTACATTACAAGAAATGTCTAGGACTATGTTAAATGAACAATCCATACCTTAAAAGTTTTAGTGCAATGTCGTTGACACTTAAACTTATATTCTTAAAAGATTATTAATCCGACCAATTCTAGGAATAACCCCTTATAAAATATATAGAGGTAGGAAACCTTCTTTAGAATATTTTAAAGTATTTGGAAGCAAGTGCTTCATATTCAAAACTAAAAATTATTTAACCAAGTTTGACCCAAAGTCATATGAAGGTATTTTTCTAGGATATTCTCAAAATAGCAAAGCTTATATTATCTTAAATAAACATACCACGAAAGTGGAAGAATCACTCAACGTGACATTCGATGAAAGTCTTCCTCCTACCAAATTATCACCATTGGTTGATGATGATGTTGGTGAAGAAGAAGCTATTGAAATAATATTAAAGTAGTAAACAATAATAATATTGAAGATGACTCCGTAGATGTTGAACAAGTCATTAATATTAAAGATTTTAAAAATTACCCATTAGAACAGTTCATAGGAAATCTTAATCAAAGAACATTAAGATTACAAGCCCAAAATCAAAATAATTTCTTTTGTTTCATCTTGACCATAGAACCTAAAAATGTCATGAGGTTTGTTGGTGAAATATTGCGATAATTTAATCTATAGATTCTGCTTTATGGTGTTGGTGATAGACAAACATGCAACTTATAACACATAACGTAAAGTGCTTAAATTACTCGTAATCACTAATCATCAATTCGTCAACATCTTTCGACGTATCAAGTTTTCTTCTATAATAAATTTAAGTTCGCACCCGACGTAAATCACTAAAGGTATGAAAAAACAAACTTTAATTTGTTGAATTATCAAAGAAATTTTTTAAAACCTTACATTTTATGAAAATGGGACAAACATTTTTTTAAAAATTATACAAACATATTGTATTTATAAGAAATGTTTTTATTTCAAAAATAAACATAAAAAAAGATTTTTGAATTTCACATTTTCGGACCTAAAACGGCTAGAAATGGTCCCAGTAAACACCGTCCATTAATAGGACAAAATAAGTGAGCCGTCTGAATATGGGGGGTTGCCCCCTTAGTTACTGGCGCCCCTTACAATAAAGGAGGCCATCACCCTATTTAAGGGGGCCGGCCATAGACCCCGCTCCTCCTTTTTGTCCTATAAATACGGGACTATTCCCCAATATTTTTCTCACCTCTTTGCACAAAGTTTTCTCAGATCTAAAACCTCCTTTCAAACCCTTTCCTTTGATCACTTAACTTATTATAAGTTTGTTTAAAATGTGATCCAATCATCCATCCATTAAAAGTGCAAGAGAAGAACTTTTCGTTATCATTAAGATACGAAGTTATGTAGGCTAGTTAGGGCATTCGTGACATGTCTTACATTCACAATGCATAGATCGAGTCCATGTATTCCAAACTTGTATAATTGCTTGATCATGGTGTGTTTTGTAGTTGGATCTTGGTGATCCTTTCTAGTAGTGTTAGATAGTTGTGACATAAGTAGTGTGGTGAGGAGAAGTTGTGAAGGTGTGGAGTTGTGAAGTTGTGAAGAAGTTGTGAAGATGTGAAGAAGTTTGTAGTGTGATCACGGTGAGAAGCTATTGTGTATGAAGTTGTGTAAGTGTCGTGAAGTTGTGAAGTCGTAAATTATGTTGTGATAGATTTGGTGTCTAGCTAAGATTATAACTCGACATTAGATGCTTAGTGTCTGGAATTGATATAAGCAACGTTGTGTACGGTTTTCTCCGCCTTAAGGGAGCTTGTTGACTAGTGAAGAAACTCTCGAGTTAGGTACTCGGGGAGTGGAGTAAGGCGAAGAGATGCTTCGTGACCGAACCACTATAAATTAATCGGTGTCCGGTTTGCATTGTCCGTTCACTTATCTCTTACATTTATACGTCGCGATTTTATCGCTTTATATTTATACTTGCAATTGTGTGATGTGTTGATTATATAGTCTTAATTATGTCTTGAATAAATGTGAATATTGTGTGTAGGTTGTATTATTGTAAATCGATGTATTAATATGTGTATATAACTTGTATGAACACTCATCATATTGTATCACGCTTGATCGGTAATTTGATACGAAACATTTTAAGGATTTTAATGAAACGTATTTCACCGCCCTCTACATTTCCCACAATGGGTAATCAGAGTCACGTCACTCTAATTTTCAAAACAAATGGTTTAAAAATTAAGGACGATCTCAGTATCAAATTTCCCATAAGAGGGGATTAAATATAAAAGTGTCTTTTTGATTAAACTTGTAGTAGTTTTGATCTAATACAGTAATGGATACTAGCTCGAGATAAAAATGATGCTTAAAATAAGTGTTATATCTTCGGTATCAAATTCAGAATGTTGTACACCTTTTCGCAGTCAGAAAATAATTTGTTACAAAAATTGAAATTCTAAGTATCAGGTGGGCGGCCCCCTTAATTCCTGGGCGGCCCCCTTAATTTTAAGGGGACCACCTGTCTGATTCGGCAGTTTTTCAGAAACTTTGAAAAATCATATAAAATCAACCGTAAGTCCGTAGAAGTCGTGTCACCCGCCATTTCGAAGAGAATTGAGTCTACTTTCATATAAAAATACTTCCAAGTATTTATTTCAAACTTAATTTAGTCAGAAAGGAAAAATACTACTTATGTCTAAAACGTTGGAGTCCGTTTTAACGTAAAACTTGTATTTTGTCTTTTCCTTTCGAGTCGGACATTCTAGTCGGTATATCTTTGAAAAATGGTGTAATTAACTTTTCAAAAATATTAAACTTGATTTTTGAAATGGGGAGGAAACTAATTTGTCTTCAAACAAAACCGAGCTAAGTATACATTGTTGTATCTAATACACAAAACTACGACAAGTACGTTTATGTGGTATGCTATGTGATTATGTGCACTTCTTTATATCTTAGTTGTAAAATTTATTAAAATGATCGTTGCTACTTGTAATTAAGCTAATTGAATATCTAAGCACATGTGCCATGTACACTATTCATTTGTAGCTAGTTTTTCGGATTATGAATAACTAGAACTTATGCTAGATTTCTTGCATTAAGATTGCAAAAAAATTGCTCTTGCATTGCATATAGGCATAGATCACTTAATTTACAAATGTTACATAAACATCTTGTAAATCTTTTCGAGTATGAAAATATACTTAGGAATAAGAGTTCAATAACTTGTCAAGTATATTATTAAATATGTTAAAACTAGTCATCTAAATATTTCTAACGATTTAATCTATTTTTAACAACACGTTTAAATATTTTTAACAACTTTCTTTGTTTGACCTTGGGTTGGTTAAACAAAAGAAATGATTATACTAATACGTTAGTAATTATAAAAAAAAGAAATGCTTATGCTTGCATGGTTCTAACATACACACATAATTATATATATATATATTTTAAAAACATATAGTATTTTACAAAAGATGTGTGTTATTTAAAAATTGTTAGAAAACTCATTTATATACTCATAAAA
>BQNB010024318.1:0-60854 GCA_026074375.1 Tanacetum coccineum
GTGATGGTATAAATGTATGAGTGATCAATCAATATGTGTTGGCACAACTAGCCGGAATGCAACCTAATTAAATATAGGTCGTATAAGAATGTATACTTGAATAATAATACAACAATATAAATTATAGAGTTATATCACTACATAATAGTTTTTGTTTAATTTGTAAAAGTTGAAACAATATTTAAGTCACGCTTGATATTTAATGTCTAAGTATATGTATCTGTAAAAATATTACCTTTGCCTAATAATTGATTATTAGTTAATAATGCTTGATTTAATGAAACCCTAGTCTTGTAAAACACCTTAGAATAACCTTAAACCAATCTTGTTTACTTGTGTTATGGTAGAAATGAGACTTATGAAATTTCTTGTGCTCTAATTTTGGGCCGTGAGTTTGTAGTAAGAAAACAAGAGAGAAATTGATTTTTAGCTAGTGAATAAGTGTGTGTGTATAATACCTTCATTAGGCTTGTATTTATAGTTAAAATATCTAGATACCATTTACCAAATACCATGGATTTAAAAGTGGTTTAGAGCTTAACAAGGACAAGTGCTCTCCTCCTCCTTATGTATGTCGTGGGTTAGATTGAAGGGAAGGACAAAGGAGCCTTGATATCCTATGGATAATAGCTTAAGGTTTACATGGTGGTTAAGAGGATGGTATAGATTAATTAGAAGTGACATTAGTGGAGCATTTGATATTATTACTCGCATAGTGTATAAAGGGGGCGGCCAAAATGGCTTCTAGAAGAAGTTTTATAAAAATTGTGAGGTATTGGGTATTAGTGTGGGTATTTGTTGAAGTATAGATGGGTATTGGTGCTTCCATGCATGCATAAATGTAATTTATTACGAAACATAAACGTTGTATGTAACCAATAAAAATAAAAAGTGAAAAGTCATAAATTATCTTCGTAATAATTATATAACACTTCCTTGACGTAAACTTTTATTTGTTTGATGACGGTTTACGTTGAATGTTGATTTTTAGTTTACACGATTTAACTAAATGATGAAAATTAAAAGTAAACGCGTAAAACCCTAAAAATAAATAATGGAAAGTTTGAAGTCGTAAAATGACTTGAAATAACAGATTGTTATAGTTTGTCTATATATTGATGACATGCTGATCTTTGGCACTGATCGAGTTCACGTTGACTTCACAAAAGAATTCTTGTCATCAAGGTTCTTCCTGAAGGACATGGGGGAGGCTGATATTATCCTTGGTATAAGGATTGAACATGAAAGTAGTGGTTTATAAATTTCTCAGTCTCTCAGTCTCATTATATTGAGATGGTACTGAAGAAATTCAATTACTTTGATTATACTCTAGTAAGTACTCCTATGGACACAAGTGAGAAACTGATGCCTAATAATGGCAAGGTTGTATCTCAGCTTAATTATTCTATGGTGAATGGATGCCTGATGTATTCCATGACTTGTGTAAGGCCTGATATTGCTTTTGAATTGAGTAAACTAAGTAGGTACACTAGTAATCCTAGTACTTAGCACTGACAAGCAGTTCAACATGTACTCAAGTATTTGAAGAAAACCATGGATTATAATTTGTCAGATATTAGATATCCTTTAATTTTTGAAGGATACATTGATGCTAGTTGGATTAGATACAATGAAGATAATTCGTCTACAAGTGGCTAGGTATTCATGCTTGGGGGAGGTGCTATATTATGGGCTTCCAAGAAGTAAACTTGCATCACAAGTTCAACAATGGAATCTGAATTTATAGCTTTAGCAGCTGTTGATAAGGAAGCTGAATGGTTGAAAACCCTGATCCTTAAGATTCAATTATGGTCTAAACCTATAGCACCTATTTTTATCTGTTATGATAGTGCAACTACATTGGCAAAGGCTTATAGCCAGATGTATAATGGAAAGTCTAGACACTTAGGTGGCAGGTATAACATGATTCGTGAACTTATCATGAATGGGGTGGTTTCTATAGAGTTTGTGAGGTCTTAACAAAATCTAGTTGATCACTTGACGGAGGGTCTGGATAGGGACTTAGTTATAAAGTCGGCTAAAGGGATGAGTTTTAAGTCCAACATAGTCACTGAAGGTTAAGACATCTAATTCCCTCATAAGGAAACTTGGGAGCTGAACTCGATATGGAAAGCATAATGGCCAGAGGACTGGAGCATATGTATTTACATTTCATCCCAAGGATGTGCTTGGATCTACTGAAAGGTCAGGTTGAAGGGCTTCTTCTTAGTGGTTTAGATTTTTGAAAAAGTGCAAAGCAGATGCATGAATAAAAGAGGAACTACCTATGTGAATGTGAAGTTTTGCGCTTTAGAGAGCTTTGGGCTTTAAACTCTTGAAACATTCAAGAAATGGATATGGATACATGACTTATATTGTGTCAGAAGTTTTTAAGTGTTTGAAGACTTTGTGTGTTATCTTCAGTTATTCAAATGGGTTGAAGGGTTCTATTCTTTAAACACCCTGATTCTTAAACATATTTGAACGTGTAATGTACTAAGATGTAAATTCAATCCTCAATATATTTTCATTTATGCATTATTTTTTTGTTTAATTTTAATAAAAAAGGAATTATACTAAATTGGGGAGGATTGTTGGAAATTTAGTTCAATTAAGGGTTCGGGTTACACCTGGTAATGGGCTTGGAGGAACGAAGTGTACACCCATCAAGTTTCTGACCACCCTAACTCTTATAGTGGGAAATTGAATTCTAGTCGCTGATGAAGTTCAGTGAGTTCACTCTGAGTAAGTTTAACAGTAAATTGAATGATATTCATCAAGATGACGAGTTCAGCTTCTTACTCTGTGAGTAATAAGCTAAAGGATCTCATTATGGAGTAATTCATCAAAGGAAGTATCCTTAGGGAGTTATCTCATTAGTAAGTCTTTGTATCTAAACACTGCAACATGTATGCTCTTCAGTGAGTTTGTTGCTGATTGTTTATTTGTCATTGAATGAATGACTTAGCTGGAATGAATTCAAATACTTGTAATGATTTAACCTATTCAAGGGCTGTTATAACTACAACTTAATGACCACGTTTAATGGGTCATGTAACCCCTAATTCCTATAATCATAGAGGATATTATGATGTAATTAATGGGCTAATTAATTATCATAATTCCATGATTTAAGCTTTGAGTTTCCATAAACAGGAATCAAAGTTGCATGGAAAAGAGATAGAAAACCAAAACACTTACAATCGAAGGGTTCTTGTTTTGTGCCAAAAATAAAAACAAACACTTGGTCTTATCCTAAGATGGTGTTTATGTAACTCATGCATAGGGTCGAATAGTCTTCTTTAGAAAGTGATTACACAATTCTTAGTGATATATGGTACTCATTGATTATCTACACCCAACTAGGAACATTCAAAATCCAATGTGCATTACTTTATAGATATTAAAGTACTAAATGGTTATCCAGGTCTCTTTTAGGGTCATTGGTTATTCATTTGATTTGTTAATGTTTTTATTAATGCAATGTTTATACAAAATGGGATCGGTAGAAGCCTTAGAATCTGGGTTTAAATTTGGGTCCATGAATGTGTGTAAAGGTGGATATGTAAAAGCATTGACGGTACTTGATATATGCCCAAAAAAATGAAAAGGCATGTTTATATATGGGTATCTTTCGTGTTAATTTAGGATTTAAGGTTTAGATCTTGTTCATAGATAACTATTACCCTTGCATGTTTTCGTCTGAATTAGTATTGTATAACATAGTGCCAAGATGTTTCCTTTACGTTGTAAATGTGATTAATGCAATGGGTCTTTGTATTCAGGAATGTGTAATCGAATTGCTAGGTACGCCATAACTATGCTTTATTGTGTCATTTATAGTGTCACCATTATGTTGTATCTAACATCCAGATTGATTTTTAAATAATGATGTGGGAACCTAAAACCTGTTGGCTGGTCGAATGGGTCGAATGTTGTTACTTTTTATGTTAGGCTTCCAATAGCAGAACAACTGCAAGTCAAGTAATTGAGGGGAAAGAATTCAGTGTTCTATGTACCATTGAGATGGATGGATATGATGATGTTGATGATGGTGGCGACCATGACGATTGTGACTTTATGAGAACTGATATACTTTTGTCAGAAAAGATAATGGGCTTCATTACAGACTAAAAGAGGCGAGAGCAGTGATGCCGATGGTGTTTGCATTTCAGTTGTGCAAAACAAGGGTAACGATCATCCTTTTGTAGATGTTTGGATTTGGATTATGTAAAAGCCATTGTCGGTGATAGAGTGGACGTGTCTAAAGAAAAATGTGGAACATAATTGGATGACAATGAAGAGTTTGCAAAAGATTATGAGATTTCTTGCATTGTTGTATGTAGGTTGCATTGTTGACGTTGGTCGGGTGCAAGTTTTACATTTATAATCAAGACTAATGAAATTACCAACGGAACATACGAGCAAGTATACTCGTTCAATCGTAGTAAATCCAATCGTAGTAAAGAGTGCAGTAAGTCAAGTCGTTACCAACTGGACATTGGTCAAACCAATACTAAACTAGGTAGCAAGAAAGCCACCAAGGTTGTCTATGACCTTAGCGTCATACAAAATCAGGTAATTTACTTAAGCAAATTCGTTTTACCATTTTTTAAGATATACTTATGCGAGAAATCCATGTCATGATATCCATGTTTTGATTAGCTGTTAAACAAGTGTTATATGATTCAACAAACATTTAGAAATGACTTTGACCTCCGTTGTACTTCAACCAAATCATATTAATGCATGAAACTAATTGACGGAACCCTTTCGCCCTATGAACATCATAACCCAAGGGCCCAATTAAAGAGTGTTTGCTAGATAATTGCTGCTCCTAATTGATTCAAACAAGTCCTATTCATTCCCTCGCTTTCGCCCTATATCTTGAAATTCAAGCTTTTTTGTTCATCTATTTGATTTATTGAAATATGTAGATGTCAGTTACCAAAACCCCTTTTTAGGTTTTTTCACTTCTACTAATAAAAAGAATATCCTATGCCAAACGGAATCCCCTTTCAGACCTATGATTTTCGTATATTCTATCTAAACTCACAAATTCTTAGAAAAAACTCATAGGACATAAAAAACTACAATGTTCATAAAATCATCATTCATACACAATCAAACATTTCACCAAATCATTTCATTTCCACACATAAGTATTATGAACACTCCAATATAAATACAATTTCATAAATGCCAACCATTCAAATGATAAATTTAGATACATCTCAGAAATGTTTGTAAAGATTAATACCTACAAAGATTTCCTACAAGTTTGGTGATGTAGCTCGCCAAAGGCCTCCAATTGTCGTAATGCAACCGTATACCAAAGATAGGTGATTCTTCCCTCCAAAAACCTTCCTCACTATACTCTCCTGGATTTGTAGAGATTATTTCTACACTTTAGGGGAGAATATAAGTTGTTGAAACTAAACCTAATTTGAGGGAAAAGGTTACTAGTAGATTGATTTTATACATGTGCAAAATCTTCACAACAATATATAATACTTACCAATACCGACATCGAAGTAAATGGGAAGTCCCCTCAGTTGATAATTATGAGTACAATATTGCTTTTTTCCCACCCCTCCAGATATTAAGGTTCGTTTAATACTCTCATAATTACAAACAATAGTAACTAACCCACAAAACAGCGTGGTCCACCCCGGGCGGCAAAGTCTTGCGCCGAGCGGCAATACAATCGAGCTCTCTGCCGGGCAGCAATCCCTTCTTCTGGGCGGCAGAGTGCTTGTCGCAAAATTTGCGCTCTCCTTCACTTTACTTCTTCCGTCATACCTTTCGTTCCTTTCCGATTCATCTTTTGTTTATTAATATCCCTCAGGCCTAATTCATACACATGTTTATGACCCAAGTGCATAATTTTATTGTTTCTAAGAAGGGGTCTTCAATTCAAATAATCAAATTAGAGAATTAGCACTCACTTCATAGCTTCTTTTCTTCACTTTGTATCTTTCGGCTAGCTGCAACACAAGAAACTCGTATTGCACAATAATAGGGGTAAAAGCATTATTATTTAACCAATTAGCACATATAAAACCAAGATAACGCATCCTAAAACATACCAAATCTAGCCGTTATCAAATTCTCCCACACTTAAGTTATGCTCGCCCTCGAGCAGGTTCATTCTTTAAAATCAAAAAGTTATTTCAAAATTAGTATCGCAACAACTCCAAAAGACAACGTGAGAACCAGGTAATTTATCAAAGGGATTTTTATTTACTTTTTGTTTGTAACTAAAGCTGGTTAAATTTACAAACTCCTAGTTACCAAGTAAGTTATTTCCTAACTCTTTGATGAACTACCAGTATCACGTCTTAGCACATTGGCTAATCGATACTCCAACATTTAACTTCTTCTTCCTTCGTCTTCATAATTTATAGCTTCATTGGCTATTTATTCACTTTTTTTTCTTTTTTTTTCTTTTTTTTTTCTTCGATCAACCTCCGATCGATTACTACATAGTTGGTAACTAGTAATTTCCAAACTTAACCACTAGTTATTATAGCACAATATACTTCTTCCGTCCCAAAATTATTGTCCCCTGTTGACTTTTCAAGTCTTTTTCTTTCGACTTTGACCTTAAATATTTTTGTTTATGTTATATAATAGTTGGCAAAAATTATAAAAATGAAAATACATTTAAAAACCAATCAATTCATATATTTTTCATTAAGTATTATATATCACAAACAAAAATATTTAAGGTCAAAGTTGAAAGAAAAAGACTTAAAAAGTCAATAGGGGACAATAATTTTAGGACGGAGGGAGTATATTTTTTATTCAAAAATGGTTTACTATTACCTTTATCATTTAAATTACCTTCATCTCATTTTGGGTATGTGTTGCGGAACAAAATTTTAAAAATCGAATCTTTTCCTAATTACTTTCCCTCCCCCACACTTAAGTTTTGCATTGTCCTCAATGTAAGTAAACGAACTTCAAAGCAAAGGAAATAGGAAAAGTTAGGACAATCGATACTACCTGATTTTCGACACAATCCTCATATGTGGTTTCGAGTATGCGAATCAAGTTCCTTCCGAACTCGGGTATGATAAACCACCATGTATGTCAACACATGTCAAACCTGCAAATACTGCACATATACCGCATTTCCCAAAATAACATGATAAATAAAAACATCCTAAAATTGACAATCCATAAAAATAGTTTTAACACACATAATTTTAATTCCATACGGTACGAATTAAAGTATCCAAGTGAATTTAAACAAAGTTTTTAAACTTTCTCGTGCAATCACTCATTTATATCATCATCATTAAATCCAGCCTCTCTAGATGAACCTCCAACTGCATATCTTGAAGAACTACCTCCAAAATCTGGCATGGCACTTGTAAAGTAATCATCATCACCCAATCCATAGCTTCCTCCTTGGTTGCTTTTATTACCCGGGTTAGGGTAATGTGTGTAAGGGTAAGGGTATGGTATATATGGATACGGGTATGGTGGAACATTTAGTGGTTCATAAGTTGGGTATGTAAAGTTACCTTGGTCAGCCAAATGATGGAGAATGGGCATGGAATGTTCGAGCATATAATTATTCTGAATCATCATAGAATCTCTCCAAACATTCCCTTGCTCAATTTCACTCAAACTCGCGTTCCAATCTCCCCAACTCGTGTTTAAACCTCCATGCTCTTGCCTCGGCCCACTGCTTCCTTCTGCAGCTTGGTTTGGTATTCCAGTTTCTTTCTTCAAGCATGTATTCTCCTCATCCAACTCATCCGCCAACATCTTTGATGTCCAATACTCACAGTCAATCGGCTCTGAACACTTCTTGATCTCATCATCCACACAATAGCCAAGAAAACTAGCAATTTTAGTCACATAATGTCCCGCACAAATGACACTATTCTCCTTAGTTCCCGAGGCGTGTTTGTACAAATGATCCGCAATGATCCAAGCTAAATTCACTCCACGCAACTCCTCTAAAGCGCTCATCATCTACAAATCTCGCTTTTGGCATCTCTCCCTACTAGCTACCCTATGCACCAAAGATCCTACAATAACTTTGTGCACAATCCGCATCAGTGGTTCTTTCATAAGCACTTCCTTGTGGTTAGTCAATGTTGGCTTACCAACTCTAGTCCAATAATCCTTATAATCAAACTGCTTATCATCAACCTCTAGTTTACCAAAGTATACTTCAAACAAACGATGCTCTACCTCTTCCTCTGTAAACAAACCTAGCACAACTGCAAACTCGGGCAGTGTAAGTATATGCTCATGCCCACATAATCGAAACCATATACATTTCTCCTTTATCAAATTAGTTCTATCCACATCCTTATAAAATTATTATTGTTGAAAAGAATTCCAACACCCATTCAGGATAATTTTCATTATCAATTGAAAGTGCTCTTTCCCATGAGTAATCAACAAATACATCTCCATCTCCTTCATAGATGTACTTTAATTTCATCATTTCCCTCAAAGTATCCTCGAAACCATAACCATCAAACAAACGCTAGTTAGCCACCCTTGGTACTCCAAAGCTCCTTTCTTGTAATTTTGACAACTTCTCACAGTAAGCATGCCTCTCTACGGACGGCAAATACTTCCACTTTAGGTTAGCATTCGACACAGGTTGCAACGAGTAGGTTATTGTGTTCCTTTTATTCCTTCTCGCGTACTCTGCAATGGGTGGATTTGGCAACGTGTCCTTGTGACTTTTCTACAAAATTACCAATTATAAGTCCTAACAATCATTTATAAACTGATAAAACCAAGTATATCACCCATTGCACATGCCCGTTCAAATTTGACAAAAATAGGGACAGAACCTCCCTAGCCGCCCGGCACAGCATGTCTACCGCCCGGCACGGTGCTCGGTCGTCCTCTCTGCCGTCCGGCAGAGCATTCAGCCGTCCGGCTGGGCATTCGTCCCAAGCCGTCTCGGCTCACCTAACGTTTTCTGGGTGTTTACTTCTCCTCCTAGTTTTCCCATACTATTCCTAATGCTCTTATGGGTGTTAAACACTTTTCAAAAACTCCTCCTCAAACTTTTTTCGCCATTTTTCCTAAATTCACCAAATTTTCTTAACCTCACTCAAAATCATAATGGGTGATCCATACAACCAATCTAGCATTATAGAACCTCTAAGATAAATCATACATTACATTTAAGCAATTGCATTCAACAAATTCGAATGAAAAATTCGACCTCAAAATTTTCATATTTTCAATCATGAACCATTCGATCCACACTTGACCAAACCATTTAATTCCTACTGGGATTTAATATCCTAGCATATACCCACTTAATTCCAAAACCAATTAGCCTAATTCGCAACGAATCAAAATCTCCTAATTTCGTACCCTAAATCATGAACACGAATTTTATATGCGAAAAAGGAAAATTAAAACAATTACATACCTTCTTAGGTGCCATAGATGATCAACAAACAACTCTCTTGCTTGGAATTAGATTAAAAACTCGAATTGGATGATCCAAGATAGTAGTGTGTGTGTGTTTGTATGTGTTTTTTCTTTTTCTTTGAGTTTTTTTAGGTTTTTGGGGTTTTTGTCTAGCCGGGTGGCTTTGCCTTCTGCCGTGCGGCTTGACCAAAATGGTGTATTTTTACCTTAAAATTTTTACCCCGACACAAGGTTAATGCTTTTTCAAATCACACAACTCCATATCTTGACATCAATTATTGCACAAGTAAATTAAACATAATAATAATAATCCAAATTTCCCAAACTTAAACCAAACGCGAACCCGAACCTCTAGACCAATTATAACCAAACCGAAAGTAAAATCCAAACCAAAAGTAAAAGTTTCCTAAAAGATGCATAAACGAAAATAGAAAGCAAACATCTTTAGCACTTGTGATTTATGCTTTATTCTTTCACACTCCATCTTTATCTTCTCTTCAATTTCCTTAGTCAAGAAAATGACTAAACCTCAAAACATCCTCGGTCTGGAAACTTTCCGATCTCTTCCTTGTAGTGGTCCTGGTTTTAAATGCTCGATTAAACTTCCTTCCACTAGGCGTAACAATTTCAAACCTAGCATGCCAGTCTCCATCGCCATCAATCATTTTGTATGCTCCATATCATTTATTGCCCCAATCTAAGTTTTTCAATTACACCGGTAATGAGCCAAGAAAGTCTACAAATTTTTTAAACACAATTACATTTTTGAAGGGATTAAAACATGCCTCCATTGCTAACGCCCTTTCCATATCATCCTCGATATCTATAATTGATGGTGTAACCAAACCATACTTCATGTTTCCATCTTTGTCTCTTCCTACTTCAAAACTTCCTAGCCAATCATCTTCTCCTTCAATCTCAAAATAGGTATGACGGATAACCCCGTCATCAATGCAAAGCGTACCTCTTCCTATGTCAAATATTAGCCCTGTAAATTCTTAAGCTAAGGTCATCCAAAAGCAATGGTAAATCGGGTCACTGGAATATCATATTAAAGATTCAACCATGTAGGCTTGGTATCCTATTTGAATCCTTACATTTTTTACTTCTCCCATCGCCTTAGCTTGCGTATTATCTGCCATTGTCAAGTCTATTTGGTAGGGCCTTGGATTTCTGAGCCCAAGATCTTTATGTAAGCTATATGGCAAACACTTACACTTTCTCCAGTATCCACTAGAGCAACCATCTCAACAACACCGTTAATCTTCACCGGCAAAACATAGTTTCTGGGATCACATATTTTCTTAGGCAAACTGTGTTCAATTATGCCTACTTTGTCCCCCTTACTAAATTCTTTCTTGTTAAGCCTCTCCTTACCTATCAAAATTTCATCCAATTTCTTTTTGTAAACAACATAGTTCTCTAAAACTTCAAGAATGGGCTTCGACTCCTCTAGCTCTTTATATTGCGTCCAAGACCTCTTTCCATTTTACTATCTTTTTTCTTTGGGTTAGGGAATGGTATATCGGTTGTGGTGAAATTGTAGAAGTTGGTGGAATTTCTTCTACCTTTAAGGAATGAAGGGGAGTGAGTTTGTTAATGTTATAGCCTTTGTTGTGATTTTCTTTCCCCATCTTGACAACTTCTTCGCTTGAGCTTCCAACTTCCTCCGTAAGATCGATCACTTCAATACCCTCTTTAAACTTAGTAAGATTCATCCTTATCTCTCCTAATCCGAAATCGACTTGGCTTTTAGTTGTCACCAAAAAGTTCCTTCCAAACATGATAGAAGGTTCTCCCTCATTAACATAATCTAAAATAACAAAATCAGCCTTAAACTTGACCCCATGAATTTCTACGTTGACGTCATTCACCATCTTTCCATCGTAGTCACAAAAATTGACACGCACAAAACCCATGTTTCCCAACACTTTTTCTGTAACGTAGTTTTCCGAATCCCAAGGTCGAGCTCCGCATCCCAAACTCCTTGCCCATCAACTTTTCATGGTATAGAGTACCGCATGAATGGTTCACCAAAGGCTCGAAGTGGTGCCTTGGTAAAGATTTAATTTTTTGATTGTCCACCTCTATTACAACACTCTTGTGCTCCAAAGCATCAAACAATTTTGCTTCCTTAGTAACTTTTGAATCACCATCATCCATCCATTCCTCAAGATCCTTCAAGTATTCTGAAACCAAGCTCAAAGTATCCATTCTGAAAGCTTAAACAACGATTAAAGACAACACGTATCTTCTAACTCATTAGCAATGGGTTAGTAATAACAATTAATCATTCACACTCATTTTTCATAGTAGTTTAACCCGTTTACCGTTTTAGAACTGACCCGCACATCCTTATGCTTCATATTTTCAAAACTTAATTTTTTTTCACATAACACTCCTTGCCGCCCGGCATAGCTCATCTGCCGCCCGGCAGGGTGTTCAAAAAAAATTATATATATATATTTTTATTATTTATTAATTAATTTTACTAAAGCACTAGTAAACTAAACAACAAATCATAAATTCAATTGCTACTTCATAAACATTTAAAAAGAGACACGAAATTAACCAAGAAAACATGTAGAACAAAACAATTTTTTTATAGAACAGCCCGAGCCACCCGACTGGGTGCTTTAGCCGCCCGACAGGGTGCTCGTTTTTTTACTTTACTTCTTGCTTTTTATATATCAGGTGGTGTGCCGCCCCGGCAGGCAAGTGTGCCGCCGACATGCAACCTTCTGAAAGAATTTTTTTTTATTTATGGCTACTTATTTACCATCTAATTTTTAACTAAACATTTACTGCTACCTTTGTAATGATTAAAACAGGAATAAATACAAGCCCAGCAACGGTTTGCCAAAAGTTGTTGACGTGGTCGGGTGAAGTTTTTACATTTTATTAATCTTTTTTTTTTTTTTTCTTTTTTTTTTTTTTGAGACTAATGAAAATTACAACGGAAACATACGTGAAAGGATCACTCGTTCAATCATATAGTATAGTAAAGTTGGGTAAGTCATGTTCGTTCCCGGAGGACTTGGTATAAAACCTAATACTAGGTAGCAGAATGAACACTTGAGGTTGTCACGACCTTAGCGTCACAAAATTAATGGTAATTATTAGCAATTTGTTCCATTTTTAAGATTATACTTATGCGAGAAATCTATGTCATTGATATCCATGTTTGATTATTTTGGTTAAACACGTGTATACGATTCACAAAACCCATTTATATATGACTTGACTCCGTGGTGTACTTCACCAAATCATATTTATGCATGAAACTAATGACTACCCTTTTGACCTATGAAACATCATTAACCCTAGAGCAATTAAGTGTTCTATCATGTGTTTGCTAGATAACTGATGCTCTTAAGTGATTCAACAAGTCCTTTCGCCTTATACTTGAATTCAAGCCTTTTTGTTCATCTTTTTGATTATGTGAAGATGGTAGATGTCAATTACCAAAACTCCTTTTTAGTTTGTCACTACTAATAGAGAATAGCCTACACCACGGAATCCCTTTCGACCTATGATTCCGTGGGTATTCTACCACAAATCATAGAAAAGAACTCAAGACATAAATAAACCACATGTTCATAAAATCATCATTTTCTACACAATCAAACATTTCACCAAATCATTTCATTCCACACATAAGTATTATGAGACTACTCCATATATAAATTCATTTCACAAATCCAACATTTAAATGATAAATTTAGACACATCTCAGAAATGTTTGTAAAGATTAATACCTATAAAGATTCTTACAAATTTGGTGATGTAGCTCGCCAATGGCCTCCAATTGCCGTAATCATCATAAATCCAAGAGTGGTGGTTCTTCCTTCAAATTCGTCCTCACACTCTCTTGGATTTGCAGAGATATTTCTACAGCTTTTTGGGTGAATATAGGTGGTGGAAACTTAACCTAATTGAGGGTTAAGGGTTTCTTATTGTTTTTAGGTCAAAACCTCCACTACTATATATATTACTTCCAAACCGATTTAAGAAGTAAATGGAAGTGCCCTCAGTTGATATTATGAGTACATGATTAGTTTCTAGGCATTATGGTTCGTTAATACTCTCATAATTACAAAAATGTAACTGACAGCGTGGTCCTGCCGGGCGACAAAGTCTTGCGTCGGGCGGCAATACAATCGAGCTCTCTGCCGGGCAGCAATCCCTTTTGCTGAGCGACAGAGTGCTCGTCGCAATGTGCGATCTTTACTTTTCTTCGTCTTTCGTCCTTCGATCAACTTTTTATCCCTTAGGCTAATTCATACCACATGTTTATGACCCAAAGTGCATATTTTACTGTTCCAGAGGGGTCTTCAAATCAAATATCGAATTAGCACTCACTTCATAGCTTCTTTTCTTCACTTTGTATCTTTCGGCTAACTGCAACATAAGAAACTCATATTGCACAATAACAGGGGTAAAAGCAGTATTATTTAACCAATTAGCACATATAAAATCAAGATAACGCATCCCAAAACATACCAAATATAGGCGTTATCAATATACAATACAAAAATCAAACACACGAAACAAACACACAAATATGCAAATTAATCTAAACTAAATTAAATCTAAACTAAAACACTAATAAAAACAAGAATTAAACAACTTCTCTCCTCGGTAGCGGCGCCAAAAACTTAATGTGTCGTTGTGTAGGTGTTATATATATGTGTCAAGTTTTACTATTTATTTTATGCCGACTATCCCTAAAAACAATACTTTAACGGGCAGTGTACCCTGTCAAATGGAGTTTAGGGTGTTGATCACTAAGAGCGAGAGCGTTAATTCCTAATTCTATTAGTATTTTAGTTATCTAAGTTAAACCTAAAACAAATGCAAAAGGGGGGTTTCAGTCTGAGAGACTGGCACGGTTTTATGTATCTAACCTAAGGTTTTGATAAAGTAAAGCAATAAACACCACATGAAGGACAAGAAAACGATAGAAGATCGCGGTCGAGAACTAATGTAAGGAAAACGTATCAACCATGAATAATCTGATAAAACGCAGGGTTGTTTATTTAGTGCAATGATTGTCTTATCTCAAAGGGGCATATCATTCTTAGACTTAGGCGGTACTTTTTCCTAAGACCTAGACACATTAATTCTGTCACAAGTAGATGCATCCGCATAAAGCTTCCTTATGTTGATTATAATCTATCTTAGGATCTAAGTAATGGTGCTCTTACTAAACCCTAACTCATCGAGACTTTGCCCACTTACTACTTAATGACTCTTTATATATTAGCAGACCACTGACTGAGTCCTTACCAATGGCCATAACGAACGTTACTCGTTGTTACCAAGTCACTTATGTGCTCAAACTAAAGCTTACTAAACTTAAGGGCCAAAATAGGTTCCAATATTTGTGATCCTACTGAGTCTTGGTATATAAATTGCAATTGAAGAGATATCCCGAAACTCTTAGCTACGCTCCAAAACAAATCGAAGTTGCAATACATTAAATTGTAGGGACTAGACCCAGTTGAATGATAGGTCGCATACTTAAGCACGTAAACAAATATAAATTGATAAACATAAACAACAATCAATGATAAATTAAGCAATCGAGATAAACAAACCAAACATTAAATCTTCATAAACATGGCTGATACCTAAAGGTATCAGCCGATGTCATTGTAAAAATACACACGTTGAATATTATGAACGATTAAAATAAAGAAACCTCAATCTATCGCGTATTCGGTTGGGCAAAGATTACAAGAGCTTTCCTATGATCTTGAGGCTCTTTTCTGACCTTCTATTGATCCCAACTTACGATCAATTCCTTAGCTTGTAAAGGTTAAGTTACTTTGCATAAATCCAAAACAACTATGGTAGAAATTTTGTGAATACTAAAGAGTATGCGGAATCTACTCTTTAATACTTAGAAGAATATTTAATGACACAATTAAACTGTTTCATGAACAATGTCGATGACATTGATATGACTGAAAAGCTCCAATCATTATTATTGTCAATAATACGAGTACTCTAGTGTTAGTATTCGGTTTTTACAACCTTGAGCTATTTATCAAATGTATATGTTGTGTCTATATAACCCATAAACCTAGGATCTCCTTTTATACACCAAGGAGTCCTTTACAAGATAACTACAAATCTTCTATAATTCTAATAGATAAATGCAAATCTTCTAACTTAATAAGATATACACTGAATAAGTCAATACATATCACTTAACACGTCTTTATTACTTTAGCAGTCTTAATCTTTATGCAGTAGTCTTAAGTCCTTTAGTAGTCTTAAGCTAGTACTGGCAGTACTAACTTACTCTTGGAGTACTAACTGGTTAGTACTGGTAGTTGTAACTTGAGTAGTAGTAACTGTTGGCTTGGCAGTACTAAGTATGTAGACTTTTAATTCCCAACAATCCTCCCCTAAACTTGTAATTTACCTCCAAATCATTAAGTTTCTTGAATTAAAATCTTGTTCTCTGAGAGGATTCTTCCAAACACTTAATCTTCTTGGTCTTTCAACCTGCATGAATATCTGCCTAAGAAGTTCTCTGGACATCTCATTATTTTATTTCACCAAGAGCTTTGCAACCAGCATCTATGTAAGAGTTCCTCTTGACAATGGATACTCCTTCTCTACCAGCATGTAGATGCCTATTCCCTTCACTGTAGACACATGATGCACTCCACATGAATCATATAGTTTCCAAGTTAAATCATGAATATGCTTTTGAAGCTTCCATAACTCATCATCTATATTTGGTTCAAATAATCTCTTCAACTCAACCCATATCTCTCTTTCTTTGTCATTTGTTGGTTCTGTTGAACGTTCCGAACCTCTCTTTAACCAGGACTCCATAGCATCACTAAGTCATTTCCATGGGAGGCTTTCACATATCATCAAAGATTAATGTACACTCCATTTGATTTCCATCTATGATGATTCTTCGAGTACCTTCCTAGTGCCTTTCAATGTAAATCTCCTAGTCGATTTAGTATATACATAGTTTGTTTAAAGCTTCAACATTCTTCCCCGTCTGAACTATTATTCGTCATTTGTTGTAGCTCTTCTTGTGACAGTTCTTCTTCTTTATCTTTTGGTTCTTTAGCTGGTTTTGAGCTTTCACCAATATTTTGTCTCTTTGAACTTTCTTGATCAAGTTCTTCTTTTGCATCTCTTTTTGAACTTCTAGCTGCTAACTCAAGAATTGCCCTTTCAATTTCACTCTCTATTGGAACAAAAGTGTGTACTCTCCTCATTGTTGTTTCAAACAAATTCTTAATCTCATCAAGAGAATAACCTTTTAACTGCTGAAGTGTATAACCTCCCATGTGCTTGATATAATTAGACATATAAGTCCTTTGTTAAGCCTGTGTGGGTGGCTTATTCCTCCTTTCTTTAGCTCTTTGTTCAACAAAATACCTTTTTCTCTGATTGATAAGCTCTACAAGCATTCTTGCTTGTTCAGCTTCAGTGTACATTTCTCTTTCCTCTACTTGTAACCTCTGTGCTAACTCTTCATCAGCTTCAACTCTAGCTTATATGTCTTCCCATTCTTCAACATTAAAAGAGCTAGCTCCTTCATGTACTCAGGCAATCCTCTGCCTCTCTTCTTCCTCAATTTCAGCTTGTAGTCTAACAGCTGCTTCATAACCAAGTCTTTCTTGTTCTTGCTACAGCTTTGTTTTAGTCTGTGCAGTTTCAGATTCAGATTTATCCATTTTAGCTTTACCTTTGTCTTTGGTAATACTAACAGCAACACTAGCAGTAGTAACTGTTGTACGAGCCTAGAAAACTGGGTTAGTGATGTAAGTACTAACATCCTTTCTGCTAGTACTAACATCCTAGTTCGCATTAAGATCAAATCAAATTCCATATCATGCTCATGCCTCCCCTGAATCTCTGCATCATGTTGCACCAATGAAATGGCAGGATCTTGATCAATTTTAGCTATCTTCCACCCCCGTTTGGAAGGATCCTCTAAATCATCTTCATCATCAGAAACAATAATTTTGGCCCTTCTTCTAGCTTGGCTGGACTTAACTTTGTTCTCCAACTTCTTTACCTTCTTGATAAGCTTAGTATAAGCAGCACCATATGTAAGCTTGGTCTGCTTCAAATTTATCTCCAAGCTCTCCACCTTCTTTGACAATGTTTTATAGAAAATCATTAATTCTTAAAGTGTCATACTGCCCTTATTACTTCTAAGTGTGTTAATTCTTGGGAGAGGTGAATCTTAGGGCGTGGTAGGGGTCTTATCAATGTTACCACTGCCCTGTCCTACTTCAAAGATAGTGTCAGTAGTGGTAGCCTCTCCATATCTGACATCCACACCTGTGGAAGCAGCCTCATCTACTACAGGGGTCTGAGCAGGATATCTGGGCTAAGGAACGACAGATTCCTGTCTGTTTGTTTTCCTAGAGGTTGGTGAAATTGGTGGTTGTGAGGTTGATGGAACACTAGTGGATGTGTGCTAGGACTCAACTAGGTGTGTTGATCCTTCACCCTTAACAATTGGGCCCTGAATAATCATTGCAGGAAACAATGAAATGTTTTCCCAGTATAACCCTTAGAAGCCCATTTCATATTGCTAAAATGTTTTTGAGTGTGGGTATGAGCAATATAAAGTCTAGTGTGAGGTTTAAGTAGTCTCTTTTGCTTGTTCAAAAACACTTGAATAAATCTTGGATACATTAAAAATTTGTGTTTACTATCCAAGTTTTTCACCATACCATCAAAAATCAGTTTAGAAAAATTAAACTTCCTATTAGTGGCCAAGCAAATAATAGCAGTTGCTATATTGCTATTGAATTGTTCCCAAGAGGTTTTCTTAGGACATAGACTATGTAGGATGGTATGGATGAGAAAACTCCATTGAGGAGAAAAGTGTCCTTTTAGAATGGTCAATTTGTCTGAAGTTGACACATACCTCATTAAGGAAAGTTGTTCAAAGATTTCAGTAGTTGGAAAAAAACTAATACCATCAAAATCTGCTAATTGGAGATGCCTTTTAACAGATGCCTCAGTAACAATCTTAACTTTTCCATCTATTGTAGCAGTTAATTCAATTTTCCATTATCAAGTGTTCTAGCAGTAGCATTTTCCCAAAACTGTTTGATGAGAGAACATAGATGGTGGGATTTTCTGTAAGAGCATACCTTATGTGACTAGCGTTAAGAAAATCCACTATTTGGTGAAATCCTTCACTTCTCTCTGGTTTCTTTAAGTAGGCAACCATGTTGTGTGTGTCACAGAATTCCAAATTCACCATTGTTGATTGAGAAAAGTTTGATCATTTATAGCTCTAGTTTGATTAGAATTCTAGGATATGAGAGTATGTGTGTTTGGCAAAGTCAATTGAGATTATATAGATAGCACTTGAGGTTTTGATTGGACGACTGAATTTATTTTGTAGAATCTGGTGATTTTAAGAAAGATTATGAAATTATCCAGGAAATAAGGAAGACACTTAGTGAAGCTATAGTAATTAGCAAATAATATCAACGGCTATATTTAATTGCCAAAAAATTGTTATTCCATAATAGCACTAACGGTTTAGCCTAGCAGTACTAAGTTTAGCCTAACATTCTTTAAGTAATGCCAAGCAGTACTAACTTTTGAGCTACCAATTTTAACCTTATTTTTGTTCTAAAAAGCATTCCCATCAATAATTTTGATTCTCACAAAAGCTCTCTTTCTGTTTTTATTCTCACTTTATCTCTTAATTCTTTTTCTCACTGAATCACTCTGTCTGTTTTTGTTTCACACATCTCTCTTTCTGTTTTTGAACTCACTTTATCTCTTATTTCTTTTTCTCACTGGATCACTCTGTCTATTTTTGTTTCACAAATCTCTCTTTCTGTTTTTGAACTCACTACATCTCTTATTTCTTTTTGCTTACAATTCTCTCTGTCTGTTTTTGTTTTCTCTCAATGCTCACAATATTAATTATAACAACAGTACTAATTATACTTACTAGTAGTAAGTTAGGCCAACAACACTAACTTAAATTTCATCATTAGTTGCTGTTCATTCCATTTCAAGCATCATTTATGCATAATCCGCTGCATATTAACACAATTAACTACTAATACCCTATTCTGCACATAGCAACCAGTATTAACTACTTCAGCCCAAAATGTAGTAGGTAACTTAGAGTCAGCTAACATGGTTCTAGCAGCCTCAATTAGTTTTCTATTTATCCTTTCAGCAACACCATTTTGCTGAGGAGTTCTAGCTATACTAAATTCTATCTTAATGCCTTTATTTTCACAAAATTCACTCATAACTCTATTTTTGAACTCTATTCCATTGTCACATCTGATAATCTTTACTTTATTATCAACTAGATTTTCTATCTCAGTTATAAAGCTCTTAAGAATGCCAAAAAGAAAACCCAAGTAAATCTGCTATAATCATCAATGACAACTAGACAATATTTCTTATTCATTAAGTTGTATGAAAGTTAGACCAACAGTTCATTGCAATATGAATAAAGGTGAGTAATAGATGTTTTTGAATCTTGGACTTACAAGAGGGTTTGTGTTGCTTTCCCTTAAGACAAGCAACACAAGTTTGGTTCATTCAAAAGTTTTGAAGGTAAACCTCTCACAAGAATTTCCTTAACAAGTTTATTAATAGTTTTAAATTTTACATGACCTAGCCTCCTATGCCATAGCATTGATTCATCAAGTGTGGCCTTTACAACAAGACAAGTTAAACTCTCTTTAGGAACAATATTCTTCATATCAAACACTGTACATATTGTTCTTTCTAGGAACTTTAAGTAAAACCTGACTTTCATCAGCTAACTTAAAGTCAGGAGACAGAAAAAACATCCAGTGTCAGTAAAAAGAACAATGTTCTTTTTGTCACACATCTGTGAAACACTAAAAAGGTTAAACTATAACTCCTTAACAAAGTACACATCCTCAAAATCAAGCTTACTAATTTTAAGAGTTCCTTTACCGGTAATTTTCCCTCCTTTAGCTCCTCTCCCAAAGGTAACATATCCTCCATCAAATTCCTTGAAGTCTGAGAGATAGGAACATGTACGCTTTCATTTGTGCCATGAGCTTCCCCTTTCACTTTTAGCCTTGATCTTCTTTTGTGGATGACCCTGCACATAAAATAAGGAAATTAGTTTCCTTTGGGGACCCAAGCCATCACTGACTTGGATCTGCCTCATGATCGACTGATTTGTTTCTTCATGTAATTTGATGACTATTAAGTTTGGGAGTCTCCAAACCCCAACTTTGCTGAGGCTCCTTAAACACATTAACCTAGGATTTTCCCTCATAGCATTAACTACTGCTGAATTTGGGCCTAGCGTATTAACTACTTTTTGCCTAAGCACGTATAAAAATTTACCATTAGCTAGTATTTAAACTTTTGGACTAAAACTTTTGTTAGGTAATGCTTGTTCTTGTTTGATAGGGCCTCTTTACAGTTGATTATGCTGATTTAGAAAAATGTGACATTGGTCTAGCACTATAAACTGTAGTTTTGGGATGAGCAGTATTAACAGGCCTAGCAGTATTAAGTGATCTTAGGCCAGTTTTCATTAAAACTGCTCTTGGAACCATGTTCCTGTGAGCACTAGGGTGAGCCTTTTTACCAAATACCACCCTTTCCCTTTGATGGTAATTGCAGTCAGCCTGCACATGGTCAAAACTTCCACAGACAAAACAAGCTTTATTGTACATCACAAAGTCACTTCCTAGCTGTTGGGACTTCTGATTATTCCAGTTTCTTTATTTTCTCCTAGGACTTTGTGACCTATACATATAACACCCCGTGTTTTAGGGTCATTGACGTCATCAATAAATTCACTATGTATTTTTAGTATTGTACGCGTTTGCTTTAAATCATAAACGTTAAGTTAAATCGCGTAAGCTAAAAATGACCATTCAATGTAAACGGGCGTCAAAAAATTAAATGTGTACATCAAGCAAGTGTTAAGTAATTATTTTGAGAATAATTATTAACTTTGTTCATTTTATTTTTATTGGTTGCGTAAAGTGTTTACGTTTCACGATAAAATACGTTTAGGCATACCCGGAACCACCAAAACTTTTCTACACTCCAACAAATACCCACATTTATACCCAATACCTAAAATTTACAAAATAACATCACATATATACATATAAAACCGGATATAGGATGAAAGATACAAAAGAAATATCTTACATTTCACCACTTGGTCTTTTGTACATCACTTGCCATTAAGCCTAGCCATACTTCCCATTCTTTTGACCAAGACTTCCTAAAAACCCTCATGGTGTCTCCTTGACTAGTCCTACATGTATAATACTTATATATTGCAAGAGATGAGTTCACATAACACTTAACACTTAGAAAAATAAAAAAATCCCTCCCTTTGTGCTCCTATAAGCCACGGCTCAAAAACACCCCTTTAATAAATCCATACAAACTTTTCTACAACACATACAAGCAATCACACATCATATCTAAGATACCTCAAGATGATTTGAAGCATTGGTTAACCATTTAAAAGGATTGAAGCAAGAAAGGAAGGATTAGGGTTTCCTTGGAATAATTAGGGTTTCATTCTTGCAAGCTTTGGTTTTTAATCTAAACAAGGGTTTAGATTATATTTCTCATCATCATACATCATAAGAAGGTCAACTAAAACCCTTTATGTTCTTACATTTATCATTATATGCATATGTTAGTCTTTATAGCAAAAATCACCATTTAGGGCTTTTAAACATATAAAAAGAGTTTCTACTTGTGATTATCATTTTGTACACTTTTACATATGTTATGATGTTGTTAATATTATGATATAATGGAAGTATAAGTGATGCACCATGTTGGTTAAGTATAAAAATGTATATGTACAAATTAGGGTTTTTAAAGTACTTAAGGAAAGTTATGTTTTCATGTGATGTTAATAACTTGTAAATCTTGTTTTCATGGACATATGGGCAAAGGGTGAACTAAGGACATTATTATATGTATGACATAGTATATAAAGAGTATTGGAAGACTTGTGATAAATTACTAAATAGGAAAGTACAAAAATCAAGTTTACAACATGTTTTTTATGAAAAACCTCCAAACTTTCTATTTGGATTCGACACATAACCTGATCATATTATGTTTTTATAAGATAATACATCTCATGACGATTCCAAAAAGTTAAGAAACTCGAAAAACAGATTAATAACGAAAAAGATACGCTAATTATGAGTTATACGTTAATTAAACGGGTTTTCAAGGTCCTCTCATATAAGCCAATTTAGAACCCCGTTGTCGATTGGCCAAAAATGCATAAACATTGTCATCACTTAAGTTAGCAGTACTAACTTGAGTACTAGCAGTGCTAACTTGAGTGCTAGCAGGGCTAACTTGAGTGTTAGCAGTACTAACTTTGTTAGCAGTATTAACTTCATTAGTACTGCTAGGGGATGACACAAAAGCCATATTCTGAGAACTTGAGCTTGAGCTTGTAGTTCCTTTAACCTCTTGTTCAACAATCTTAAAATTGTTGTAGAGATCATCAAAGCTCATTGTGTCTAGATCAGGTTTATTCCTCCAGACCACAACATGAGTATTCCACTCAGAAGACAGGCTTCTCAAAAATTTCAAATTGAGATCTTCTTGTGAAATATTTTCACCTAAGATAGCCAGATGACTTACAATCTTCTAAAGCCTGTTAAAAATAGAGTCAAGAGACTCTGTGCTTGAAGCACTAAAGTTCTCATGTATTTGCTTCAGAAGAGTCTTTTGGGTCTTCTTTGTGGCTTCATTACCACCAAATCTTGTTTGTTTAGCAACAAACAAAGTCTGAGCATTCTTGTACTGATTGAAAGTCATTAGATGTTCATTAGGAAGTGCCATTAGTAACATACTTCTTGCCTTCACATCATTCTTCTTTTGAACCTTTGCTTCAGTAGTTACAGGACCTGGTATTAGTGTAGTTGAGGTACCATCAGCATTTGTTGTTGTTTGAGCTGTTGGTTTGAATGAGTTTTCATTCTTTATGACATCCCATAGAGCATAGTCTTGTACTTGAAAGTATTGCTCAATCCTTAGCCTCCACATATCATATTCACCCTGTTTGAGAATGGGTAACTTTACAGTAGTAGTGGTTTGTGCAGTTTCTAGATCCATCTCTTCCTTGTGAGTAAAGAGTTCTCTTTGTTAGTTTCTTCTAGATCAAAGTTTCAGAACTCAAGCTCTGATACCACTTGTTGATCCCAACTTAAGATCGATTCCTTAGCTTGTAAAGGTTAAGTTACTTTGGATAGATCCAAAACAACTATGGTAGTAACTTTGTGAATACTAAAGAGTATGCGGAATCTACTCTTTAATACTTAGAAGAATATTAATGAAATAGTAAACTGTATGAACAATGATATTACTGAAAAGCTCCAATATTATTATTATCAATAATACGAGCACTCTGTGTAGTACTAGGGTTTACAACCTTGAAGCTAAAAACATATGAATATGTATTTGAATTGATATGATTTTTTTTTGGTACATTAAACTCTATACCCTAGGACCTCCTTTTATACACCAAGGAGTCCTAACAGGCTTACAATATTTTCCTAAGTTATCATGATCTTCTAAACAAATAACTTATACGTATCTTTTACAGAAATATCTCATACTTATCTCGTAAGTAATCTTGATAAGAAATCTTCATCTTTATCCTTCTGACAGTTGTAATCTTTCAGCAGTTGTAACCAACAGTATTAACTTTTATTCCAGCAACACTAACTGTGTACAAGCAGTAGTAACTACTTAGAATATTTTCTTCATTCTTCATCAGCGGTACTAAGTTACACTAGCAGTACTAACTTTATGCTAATAGTTGTAACTTTACTCAAACAGTACTAACATATACTAGCAGTACTAAGTTTCGCTAACAGTAGTAACTTGTATACTAGCAGTATTAACTACTTAGTAGTATTTCTTCCAAGTCTCTGAGCAGTCTTAACTTCCATTAGCAGTAGTAATATATACTAGTAGTAGTAACTGATAGTACTAACTACTTAGCATATTTTTCACTAATTATCACTAACAACAGTAAGTTATGCTTAGCAACAGTAACTCTAACCTTAGTAGTATTAACTCCAAGATCATCATGAAGTCTTTTGATCCCAACATTATGCTAACTAACATACAAATTCATGCTATAACATGCAATTCCAATTCGCCAATAAAACCACACAAACACCAAAGCAGTACGACCTCCAATCGCTCTTGGATAATACCTAATCCTTTCTCCCTCTTAGCCTAAGGCATGGAATACACGCAAGTAACTAAGTAACCCTCCTGACTTAGTTCACACATCCATATCATATCACATAACATGTAGCACATAACGCATATCAGTCACATAATAGTCCATGCATTTACACTAACGCATAATCACAGCAATTATAAACATATTTCAACACTTGCATAATTTCCATCCCAAGTTTAAAACGCAATAAAAAGTGGGACTATGTAACTCACCTGAATGCTCAAAACGCATCTTCTAATTCCTATCACACAACTATACAAATAAATAAACACGGTTACACGCGACCAAGCTAAAAGTTCTAGTCCATGTAACACACATATGATGGATGTCTAAGGGTTTGATTAACCATCATGGGTTACCCCGACACCATGCCCAACCTTAACCACCTCATTAACACATTACACTAGTTAACTACAATTTATTCAAAAATGCAAAATTTTAGTGTATCTTTACTAACTTGAAAACCTTACTTGCTGACCTTCATAAATTATACCAAAAATCATCTAAGTTCATTTATGATTTTAATAACTACCTTGTGATTCCCAACTACTAATTACATGTGCAACTATCCCAAATAAAACCAAACTTTAAACCTGTCCCAATTCGGATCTGATTGCACACTAAAATGTATAGCCCTAATTACCCTACTTAGACACACAATTAGAAGCTCTCCTTCTAGGGTTTCTTTATATACATATAGAAATTAATCACTGTAGATTGGCTAAACTTAATTCCACTTTTAAGTTAGGGTTTTACCCTCCTAAACATGACCTAATTCTGACCCGTATTTACTGTTTTGACAACGTTTCTTGTAACCAACGTTTGACCAAATTCCAGAACTCAAAATCATTCGAGGCCAGACTTTTTGAAAAATAGACTCGTTGAACTACAACTTAGGCTTTTGAATCATATCAAAACACGTTTCTATCATCAAGATATCATCAGTTGAACACAACCCTAAATTCTGCTCAACTCTAAATCAGAAATTAACGCGATCTAACCCTAACCATTTACACCAATATTTTCCTAATTAAACCCTAATCGCTCTAGCATGATTAATACATCCTTAATTACAAAAGTTTTTAAAACCCTAAAGATCCACCATATTAATTGTTACATGATTTAAAGAAAACTAACAACTAGGGTTAATAAACATACCTAAACCTTGATCCTTGAACACTAAATCACCAACTTGTTCTTGATAAATTTTTTCTTCTTCTTCTTGAGGGTTTCAGCCAAACAACAAAAGAGATGAGAGAAAATTGTTTTAGGGATTTATTGATCTTATATTTATACTACCTAGAATCCTAATTGTAATCAGATTTGTTTCCTTTTTCTTTTCTTTTCGTTAAAACCAGTCGAACACCCCCTTTATATATATTATTTATTATTTTTATTTAATTATTAATTTACTAATTATCTTTATTACCTTAAGTTTTCATAAAAACCTAAGCTAATTTGGGTAAACCTTTTTACATAAATGCAACTTACTACAATTTTTAAAAATAACTTTTCATTTCACAAATCACTTTCTATAATTAGAAAGTCTACCCTAATTCGTCAAATTTCACTCACTTAATTTATTTCCATCATAATACATTTCCCCTAAACGCTTACAACAAACTTATCCAACTATTTACGTAGCATTGCATGCAATACGCCTTTCTT
Source organism: Tanacetum coccineum (assembly GCA_026074375.1). Lineage (NCBI taxonomy): Eukaryota > Viridiplantae > Streptophyta > Magnoliopsida > Asterales > Asteraceae > Tanacetum > Tanacetum coccineum. The sequence continues at coordinate 26,369 of BQNB010024318.1, forward strand.
TTCCATTATCACTATACGTGAACAAATAGAATAATTATCACTAAGTACAAACACACTCAAAATGAGATGATCATACATCTTAAAACGATATCATACACCTATTCAAACCACTTAGCACACATAAACAAGAAACACACATAATGAACTCTTAGCCATTTCTAAAGGTATCACTAACCTGATTAAAGGATGTTACAGGTGCTCTACTCTCCTCCTAAATCAGCTACCTCCTAAAGAGGAAGATCCAGGATGTTTCATTCTACCCTATTCGATTGGAAGGTTAGATTTTAACAACGCTTTGGCAGATTTAGGAGCTAGCATCAACATTATGTCATTCTCTATGTACAAACGTTTAGGAATGGGAAAGCTTGAACCAATAAACATGGTGATAGAAATGGAAGATAATACAAAAATATTCATAAAGGAATAGTGAAAAATCTGCTAATAAAGATCAACAAGTTCATTTTCCCTGTTGATTTTGTCATACTCGATGTGATCGAAGACTTTAGAATGCCCATTATTCTAGGGAGACCTCTTCTAGCTACAGCCCATGCCAAGGTAGACATTTTCAGGAAGACTATTTCTCTAGAAGTAAGAAATGAGAAAGTCATATTCAAAATGAGGAGCAGGTTTTCCACTACTATTTTTGAATCTGTTCGGGTAATCAAAAGCAAAATCCACATTAAAAATGACGATTCCGAGCCCCGTGACTTTAACCAATTATTAGGCATCGACCCTGATATTTTTTTCTTATGACATTAACATGTAGGAAGCAGACACTAACAAAGAAAAATTTGAGGAATATAAGACGGTAGAGAAATATTTAAATCCTACAGAAAAAAGAGCACATTGGTGCGAAGCACTATCATAGTAAAAAGAAGGTTTACGTAAGTATTGGGCCTCGTGTGATCCACATAATGACATATGTGATGGAGGAGGCTTACCTAATGACGTAGAAAGACTTTATTGGGAGAGCACTAATGATAATGAACGAGTGGATTTAGAATGGGAAGAATGAAGCTTCGATAACTAGGTAAGGATAAAATTTGGTAAAGTTTGTAAAATGACAAGAGATATAATCCTTGAAGATTATTGGAGGAAAGTATTTAACGATACTGAGATAGAGAATGAAAAGAAAGAGGATTCCAAGGAATACGGGGAGAGCAAAACTAACGCAATATTAAAAACTATTCTAGAAAAGGCGGATGAAACCTAGTTTAGTAGTACAAGTGATGATAAGAATAACTTGGGAGGAATAATTGATCAATTAAAATGAATATTTTCGTCAATATCCACTGACCTGGAAAACCACTGGGAAAAGAAAATGCCAAATTGCTCGGGAATAATTTATAAAGAACCACCACCAATCTTAATTGAAAAGATCGAGGTTAAAAGATACAATATTGGCCTAGGCGAAACCTTCAAAAAAACAAAAATTTTAGGGATCGACAAAATACCTAGAACTAGCACTAATGTTGCCAACATCCGTGCTGTTTTAATGGATGGGTTAGGAGCAAATAAAAGTGTCAAAGGAGCAATGTAGACCGAGCGTGAGTCTAACTTAAAGACTCGTTAATAAACAAAAGTGCTTGTCGGGAGACAACCCGTCTTTTAATCAAATAAACTTATTTTTCTACATTTTAGTTGGTTTGTATATTTCTCACTTTATTTTGCAGGTTCTTTCAGCAAGGAAGATGAATTTGAGGTCATCTCGACTCATAATCATGTGGTTAAATTTTTGCTATAGGTAGCATTTATGGCGTAACCCTCACAGTTTTGCTGTAATCATTTAAGCTATAGCGTAGTTTGATCCTTGATTACGCCGTAACCAGTCCTTTAAATTTTTAATAAACCACATGGTTACGACATAACTATTTAGGTTACGTCGTAACCTCTTTCTACAAGAACCATAAATAAGTTTGAATCAATTAAAAACAATGTATATTTTAAATGAACTTTGTGGGAGTGTTCTCACGAAACCCTCAAGAGACTTCACTCGTCCACTTGGGTCACCAAGTAGTTTAAAAGGCTTGTTGCATTCGCTAAATGCAATCGTGATTCCTATGAAAGTGAGTTTGTTTTCTTGTGGTTTTAATTTTTTTGTTGGACGTTTAATGCATTTAGTTTGTTTAGTGATTTCATGGGGAAACGAGTTTGATAAGGAGCGCTCTTATATGGGAATTTCAATCTTAGTTTCTACTATAGTTGTCTTGGATCTATCCAATATAACTAAGCTTTAACAAGCTAAGTAAGATCTGTCAAGCAGGGATCAACATTAGCTATTAGCCATGTTTATAAAGATTTTAACGTTTGGTTTGTTTATCTTGATTGCTTAATTCATCATTGAATGTTTATTATGTTTATCAATTTATACTTATTTACGTGCTTAAGTATGCGACCTATCATTCAACTGGATCTAGGAATGCCAAATATCGTGCTAGCTAGATACCATGATAGCTCTCCATATTGAAATTCATATATCTAGAATCATAGGATCACAAATAATTACCTATCCTTGCCATTTGTTTAGTGAACAAGTTGGACTAGCAGGTGACCTGGGATCAACGTATGACGTTCTGATTCCCTTGACAAGGACTTGGACAATGGACTACTAGTATATAAAGAGTTATTAAGCAGTAAGTTAGTAAAGTCTCGTTGAGCTAGGGTTTAATAAGATCACCATTATTAATCTCCTAAGATAGATTATAATCAGCAAATGCTTGCTTTATGCGGATGCGTCAAATTGTGACATAATTAGCATGTCTAGGTTCTAGGAAGAAGTACCGCCAAAATCTAGGAATGATATGCCGCTAGAGATAAGTCAATCATTGCACTAATAAACAAACATGCATTTTAATTGGATTAATCATGCTTAATATAGTTTCCTTACAATTGGCTTGACCTTTCTTCTATCTTTTGATTATCTCCTTGCGTGTGTTATCGTGTCTAAAATAGGTTAAAGTTACCACCAAAACCCGTGCTAGTCTCTCTGGCTAAAAACCCTAATATATGTTAGAATTAGGTTTAACATAGGTTTTAATGTAGCTAGATTAAAACTAACATAGATAAATAAAATACTGGTAGACTTAGGAATTATGCTCTTGCTCTTAGTGATCGACACCCTACTTACCAACGAAGCTACAACTGATCGGGTCCACTTCCCGTGAGTGTTGTTTGTTAGGATCATTAAAATGTTGATTATTATACTTTAAGTGGTTTTATCTATTATTAGTGTTTAGTCTTTATTTTATAAAGTAGAAAATAGTTTATAATAAGGCGAAATATGCTAAAAAGTGAAAAATAGCATATTATCCAAAGAGTAGGGACTAGAATTGCAAAATTAGGAAAATAAAGGAAGGAAAGCCAACCTCCCTCTCCTATAAATAGCCACCTAATCATCATTACGTGGTTAAAGCTTATGCCAAACTCATTTTCCCTCCCTTTTCTCTTTTGTTATAAAATTTGGAAATTTTGAAAGACTTGCCTTCCTCTCTTAATTCTCTCTATTATAAATCTTCCTAATCGTGTGATTCAAGCTAAAAAAAGACATAACAAGTGGTATCATATGCCATTAGAGATTGAGAGTGATCTAATTCGTGTTTGTTGTGTTACCGAGATTGACGAGAGTGAAATTCGGTGTATTCGAGTGATGTTGTGATCGTTTGGAGCAATTTCGACTTCATATCTTCTTGTTACACTTGTTTTCGACAACATTATGGCCAAGATTAGATTTGTTTACGTGTGTTTTGAGCAATTTCAATAAGTTTCTTTGAGTATTTCTACATATTCGACGTGGTTATCGAGTGGAACAAAGGAAGTTATCGAGTTTTGATCATTTTTGGTAGTTTTTTAGTGTTGTTTGATTCGAGTTGTAATATTTATACTCGTTTTTGGTTTTATCGAAAATGGTATATTAGGTGTTCATTTATCATTTTTGATTTCATTTGTTGTATTGTAATAGTTACACACGTTTTTGGTTATATCGAAAAGTGTGTATTAGGATTGAGTATCATTTTCAGAAAAGTGATAAAAGTTGTAATAGATACACGAATTTTCGGTTATATCAAAAATCCTGATAGGATTCTCATTTTCGGAACTTGTTTGATACTTGCCACAATTTTAGTTTTATCAAAATTGTGGTAATAGGGGAAAACGTGACATTTAGATATTGATTTTTGGGGTTGTGAATTGTGAAGTGCTCATTAATTTCGGGTTTATTGGTATTGTAAACATTTTCGAATTCAACAAGGCAAAAACCACATTTTTTGTTTCATCGAATTTGTGAGGGTTCATTTTTGGAAGTACTTAAAACTAAGAGTTTCATCAAATTTGACAACATTACGGTTTTATCGTAGTGAGTAAGTCGAAATTTTGATTGAACGAGCATTTTAAAAGAAAGAAAGAGTGTAGATCGAAATTTGGAAAAGTTCCGAAATTGATTAATAGAGTTGTCCGAGATCTATACTGTCTGAGGAAGGTTCTGAAATTGATTATAGTCTTGTCCGAGATCATACTATCCGAGATACGGTTCTGAAATTGATTATAGTGTTGTCCGAGAACGATTCCAAATTTGATTATCCGAGAACTATTTTGGCCAAAATCGAATTTGATTAAAGGACTGTCGAAAATAGTATTCCGAAATTCAAGAACATCGAGTTTGTTGCATATAGTCAATATTCGACAAAGGTGTGAAATGCATATCACGAATAGAACTCTTTTTTGTCTACAAAGATCCAATCTTTGAATCACAAGATATGTCGACGTCTAATACACATCAATAATCTCTTGCTAATGCCGGTTCTGAGAATAGACCCCGATGCTTGAAAGAGGTAGTTATATACCATGGGCAAGTCGTTTTAGAAGATATCTCAATCGAAAGAGAGAAAATAGAAAGTGGCTTAACAAGGCAATTGATGAAGGTCCATATGAGTTTTGAACTTTCACTCCCTCTGATACTAAAGCACCAAGGATGCAAAAAGAAGAGGACTTAAGAGCAGATGATTTGAAACACTATGAAGCTGAGATTGAAGTAATGAATTTAATTCTAATCTCTATCCCAAATGACATATATAACTCTGTGGATGCTTGCAAAATTGCAAAAGCCATGTGGCAACGAGTTTAACGTTTAATGCGAGGAACTGTGCAAAACAAAGTTGATAGGGAAACACGCTTCAATAATAAGTTTGATCAATTCGTTGCTGAACCAGGAGAAGCACTTGTGTCAGTTTATAATCGTTTCGCTCAGCTAATGAATGATTTAAAAAGAAATGACATCATATTTCCAAATGTCACTATTAACACAAAGTTTCTAAATTGTTTACAATCTGAATGGTTGAAGTATGTCACTCAAGTTCGTCTTGCAAAAAGATTGACATGGGATACTTAAGATGATTTGTTTGACTATCTTCACCAATTTGAGAAACTGGTAAATGCATCTAGAGCAAAGAAAGTGGAAAAATCACACGATCCTCTTGCATTGGTGGCACATACGGGTTTCTCTTCCAGGACTACCTCACCTTACTATGTCACACATCCTTCTTCAGTGGTTGATTATGATGAGGATTATCAAGGGGATGCAGTACAAAACACTTCTGACGACCCACTTACTTCTGCAATGATTTTGCTTGCTCGGGCAATCACTCAACGCTTCTCTAATCTAACAAATAATCGTCTTCGTACTTCCTTCAACACCAGAAATCAAGCAATTGTTCAAGCCGACAGAGTACAGATTCAAAGCAGGAATTCTGGTAACGATGGCAGAAATACAAGACATTCATATGTTCAAGAGGAAGTTATTGAGGGTATCAATGTTCAGAATGATGCTGGAAACGTACAAAGAACTCTTTGAACTACGTCTTCAGGAACTGCTGCAAATGTTCAATGTTACAATTGCAATGAGAAAGGTCATTATGCACGGAATTGTCCTAAGCCAAGAGTTTGAGATTCAAAGTACTTCATGGAACAAATGTTGCTAGCAAAACAGGATGAAGCAGGAGTAATTCTTACCGATGAACAAAATGATTTTCTCTTTGCTGATGCTTTACGGATGGAAGAAATTGAGGAATTAAGTGCAAATATATGCTTGATGGCCAGGATTCAACCAGCAAACTTTGGTTATGATAAAGGGTCAAGCTATGATTATGCATTTCTCAGCGAGGTATGAACACCATCCACCAGTTATGTAAATCCATTATTTGCTAAAGATACACAAGAACAAAAGTATCTGAAGCAACCTAAAATTATTAACAACACAATTGGTGATAATCAAATTGATAGCAATATTATATTTGATGAACCAAATGAAGATGTTAATAGTGGCAGTGTTGAATACGATAACAATGTTCAAGAATCATATGCATTAGAGCAATTAGCTAGAAATGCGTATAAGGAAGCTGAGAAACAACAAATAGTTGCTAAAAAAGTTCAACAACAAAACACAGTGTTGACTAAACAGCTTGAGCGGTATAAGGAAAAGGTTCGGGTTTTTGAAATGAACAAAGGAAATAACACTACATATTTTAATGAATATATTGAGGCTGATCGAAAAGCAAAACAATTTGAACAGGAGTCACAATCTCAATTTATTCATGATCGAGACGTTATTCGAGATTTAGAACAACAACGTGATAAATTAGAGTTGTCTGTTGTTGAATTAAAAAAGACAAATTGTGGAACTTCAAAAGACATAATCAATTTTGAAACGCAAAATGAGTGAAAACGAAGATAAATATCATGACACTGTTCTAGATCTTGAAGCAAGAGCTAAAAAGAATGAAGATGTAGTGTTGAAAATGGGTAACTCCTTACAAGGAATGTTTATATTTAGACCAAAACCAATGTCCTTTTATGATTCAAAATTAAAATATGGTTTTGGGTAAACAAATCCTTATACTCTCAAGAAAGCAATTTCTTAGAATCCAAAATTATATGATGCCTCTTGCCTTGATGATTCAAAAATTCAAATAAGTGTTAGAGATACTGAGGACATACTTGATGATGCAACCAAGAGTCAAATCAAAATGAAAAATAAATCACAAGATCCAATTGCTATTGAGAAAAAATAAAATGTTTGGACAATTGATTACAAAAAGTTAAATGCTCTTTACGAAGATTTTGTTCCACAAGAGGAATTTTCTGCTGAACAAAAATATTTCTCATCTTCTTTTATATCTTCTCAAAATTCTTCAAAAGAAAGTTCAACGTCTTCATCTTCGGAGACAAAACCAACCGTGACACCAATGCCTAGTGAAAATCCAATGCTAGTAGATTTGAATAAAATGGAAAATGATTTCAAAACATTGTTTGCGTTATTACAAACGAATTCTAAACGAGAAAGCATTTTCTATACGTCTCTAGAAGAAATACGGTTAACCAATTTTTGTCAACAAAAAGTGAAACCAATTCTTTATAAGTTCCATTTAAATTTTGAAATCTTTCAAAAACTATTTTTAAAAGATATAAAAGAAATGAAAGATTTTTTTGACTCAACAGAAAATGATCTTAGTGAAACATGGAAACAAAATGAACTTTTGAAAGATCAACTCTTGAAAGCAAAAATCAAGCATGAAATCGAATGTTGTGTGTTGTTGAGTCATGAATGTGTAGACAATAAAATGCAAGATGAAATTGAGAAAATTCAAAGGGACTCCATTGAAATCCAAGAGGGAATGCAAAAACGAATAAACATTCTTGAAAACGATGTTCAAAGATGTCAAACAAAAAGTCTTGATTTTGAATTACAATTGCAACATGAAAAAGAAAGACGGAAATGTGAATCTTCTTTGAAAACTGTTTGTGAAACCTGTTGGATATCAAAGATGGAAAAGCTTGAGAGTGAGAACGTGTCTTTGGAATTTTAAGTACAATCTTTGATAAAGGAACAAGAAAATGTCAAAACAGAATATCAAACACTATTCAATCAAAAGGACACGAACTCAAACTAAAGGGGAGACCAATGAGTTGATTGAGAATGTTAATCAAAAGACGTATGCCTACGCGAATGTTCGTGCTCAAAACCAAGATCTTTTGATAACAATATCTGAGTTAAAAGCTAAACTGAAAAATGTTGAAAAAGGTAAGCCTGTGAATACTAAGTTTGACAAAGCTACTGTTTCTCATAATATTCTTTGTATCACACCGTTAAATAAACAAGTTTTTTAAAAGAAAACTGTTGATCCTAAACCAGATGAGAAACATGTCTTGTAAAAAACAGTCACTTTACAAACTTCACCTAACAAACAACAAGCTGTTAAAACAAACAAAAATGTCATCGCACCGGGAATGTACAAAGTTAAAAAGACACAAACCACAAATACCAACAAAGCTAAGAGTGTTTTATCTTCAACAGAACTGAGAGCTACTTCTAGTGTTAGAAGACCATCGAATAGAGATTCATCGTTCAAGAATAGTGTCTTATCTAACACTAAGAATTCATCAGAGAAAGTAGAAGTTTCTGATAGGTCAAATAAAAAGTCAGATGTTGCATCTAAAAATGTTTATTCAAACAAAAAGATTGTAACTAATGATGATATTAAAAATGCTCTTATAGCGAAGAATGTATTGTGTGTTTCTTGTGCTGAAAATGTGCTTATCCTATGTCATGATAATTGTCTTGCGAAATATAAATTGAATGTGCATTCGAAAGTTAGGAAAGCCTTATTCACTACTCTTAGAACAGTAAAATCTAAGTTTAAAGATACTACTCCCGTAGTTTCAAAGACTAGGTCTTCTGTTAAGACCGTTCAATCTAAGTCCTTAGAAACTACTCCTGTAGTTTCCAAAACTAAGATTGTCGCGGTTACTCCTTTAAGTGCCAAAAAATAAGGTTTCTAGTGCTTTTAATTTACGAGATAGTTCACTTAGCAAATACATGAAGAACAAAATTTGAATTAGTCGAATGTGGCAAAAGTGGTACGAATTACAACTAAATGTTGGTTGGTCACCTATTAAAATGCCTTCGAATGTTGTTAATAATCGACCTACTGTTAAAACATTAGTTTTTGTTAAAAAATGGGTAGTCAAATTGTCCACTTGTTCAGAAATAGTGTCTTCATGTATTGCAGGTAGTTCAAATCGTTCTGTGTATTGTTGATAGTGGTTGTTCAAAGCATATAACGGGTGATCGATCATTGCTGAATAATTTCGTTAAGAAATTTATGGGCACCGAAATAATTATTCAGCGGGCACCCAAAGCGGACGGTGATTGCTGCGAAATGATCGATCACCAAAATAATTTCGTTGACAAACAGTGATGTTGCCTTATACATAATCGCCATAGCTTGTGATTGCTGCGAAATAACTTCGTTGAGAAATTCATGGTTGTTCAAAGCATATAACGGGTGATCAATCACTGCTCCTCAGATTATAAAGAATTTCATTGCTCGAGTTCATTTAAATTACAATGCCAAAGTTCACAAGATTCGCACTGACAATGGTACTGAATTCAAAAATGCAACTCTTAAGGCTCATTATGAAAAGTTAGGTATTATGCAATAATTTTTGATTTCACATACGCCTCAACAAAATGGTGTTGTTAAAAGACAAAATCGAACACTTGTCGAGGTAGCACGCACAATGCTTATCTTTTCATGATTACCTGAATTTTTTGGGCTGAGGCAGTTTCCACCGCTTGCTTTACTCAAAATCGGTCAATAATTCATACAAGGTACAATAAAACTCCATATGAACTTCTTCATGGCAGAAAACCAAATGTGGAGTATTTTCATGTGTTTGGTTCATTGTGTTATCCAACAAATGACCGAGATGATCTTGGAAAAATAAAACCTAAAGCAGACATTGGTATCTTCATTGGTTATTTGGAAACATCTAGAGGGTTTCGAATTTATAACCAACGCACCAAAAAGATTATGGAAACCATCCACGTCAAATTTGACGAGCTTACAACAATGGCTTCTGAACATGACAGTTTAGAACCCGTTTTTCAACGATTCATCAATGATGATTCATCAGCAGAATCCATGAATATTCCATCTAAAAAAGATTTGGATAATTTGTTCGAGCCAATGTACGAAGAATACTTTGAGAAGAGGTCTTCTAAAATGTCCATCAATTCCCCTGCATAACAAGTTCATAATCATGAAGACTCACCTTCGACACCTTTAATCATTATTAAAGAACATGAGGCTCATCCCATTGTAACTACATCCGATGCACAAACTTCTCCAATCTCCTTGAATGAGGCTGATGAATTCAATCAAGAAGACTCTGCAGATTTTGATGGTAATACGGTCTTTGTTCCATATTATGCTCCAAACTTTGAGGAAGCTGAGTCATCTACAACAGCTCTAGACCCATCAAATATGCATGAGTTCCACCAAGTACAACCCTCAACACATATATGGACTAAAGCTCTTCCTTTGGAACAAGTAATTGGTGACCCATCAAAATGTATAATGACTCGACAAAGACTTTAAACTGATTATGAGGTATGCATGTATGCATTAACTGTCAGCACTCTCGAACCAAAGAACATCAAAGAAGCCATGTTAGATCACAGCTCGATAGAATCAATGCAAGATGAGTTGCATCAATTTGAGAGATCGTGAAAGTTGGATGAGATTCATTTTGAGTGCAGTTGTGTTTAGTAATGAGAACTCCATCCAAGTTTGTGAAATCTTTGACATTTGGGGCATCGACTTTATGGGCCCGTTCCCGTCTTCACGAGGGAACAAGTATATTCTCGTGGCAGTCGACTATTTGTCAAAATGGGTTGAAGCAAAAGCGCTCCCCACCAATGATGCCCGAGTAGTTTGCAAATTTCTGAAATCTCTCTTCGCCAGATTTGGTGCTCCCCGTGCAATCATAAGTGATCGCGGAACCCATTTTTGTAATGACCAGTTTGCAAAGGTCATGCAGAAATATGGAGTTACTCACCGTCTCTCCACCGCTTATCACCCACAAACAAGTGGGCAAGTGGAAGTATCAAATCGTGGCTTGAAAAGAATCCTTGAAAGGACCATAGGTGAAAACCGTGCCTCCTGGTCGGACAAACTAGATGATGCACTATGGGCCTTCCGCACAGCTTACAAAACACCCATCGGGTGTACTCCTTACAAGCTTGTGTATGGAAAGGCATGCCATCTTCCGATCGAGCTTGAGCACAAAGCCTACTGGGCCTTAAAGCAAGCAAACTTCGATCCAATAATTACGGGTGATCACCGAAAAGTTCAACTCAATGAACTTAATGAACTTCGTGATCATGCCTATGAGAACTCTTTGATCTATAAGGCCAAAACAAAGAGGCTCCATGACTCTAAGATCAAAAACCGTGTTTTCAACATCGGTGATCGAGTCCTCCTCTTTAATTCCAGATTAAAGATTTTCTCGGGCAAACTAAAATCCCGTTGGAATGGCCCTTTCACCATCACTAAAGTATTTCCATACGGCACTGTTGAGCTTTCTCAAGCCAACGGGCCAAATTTCAAAGTGAATGGTCATCGCGTCAAGCACTACTTTGGAGGGAACGTACCACACTTGGTAGTTCCAGATCTCCAAACTTTCCCCAAGGATCAATAAATCCTTGTGATGGGTCAAGCATCGCGACCCTAAACAAGCGCTTCGTGGGAGGCACCCCATGCTTATCCGTAGTTGTAATATAAATAAGTGTTGTTGTTGTGTAAGATAGCTTGTCTTTTCCATTACCCGTGTTTCCATGTTGTTGTTATTGTCCAGGATTGCCCGGATTGTGAAGACTCTCAGTTTTGTCATTCATCAAGAGTTTCACATCCTCAGCTTCATTTGGGAATCCGATATCCTAATCTTATCGACTAACGTTTTATCTTTTGGCATACCTCATAAATGGCCTTAGGATTAATGTAATACCCTTCAAAACATCGAGGACGATGTTTAGTTCTAGTTTGGGGGGGTATCTTCGATTTGATTGTTTGCATCGACTTTATGGGCCCGTTCCCGTCTTCACGAGGGAACAAGTATATTCTCGTGGCAGTCGACTATTTGTCAAAATGGGTTGAAGCGAAAGCGCTCCCCACCAATGATGCCCGAGTAGTTTGCAAATTTCTGAAATCTCTCTTCGCCAGATTTGGTGCTCCCCGTGCAATCATAAGTGATCGCGGAACCCATTTTTGTAATGACCAGTTTGCAAAGGTCATGCAGAAATATGGAGTTACTCACCGTCTCTCCACCGCTTATCACCCACAAACAAGTGGGCAAGTGGAAGTATCAAATCGTGGTTTGAAAAGAATCCTTGAAAGAACCATAGGTGAAAACCGTGCCTCCTGGTCGGACAAACTAGATGATGCATTATGGGCCTTCCGCACAGCTTACAAAACACCCATCGGGTGTACTCCTTACAAGCTTGTGTATGGAAAGGCATGCCATCTTCCGATCGAGCTTGAGCACAAAGCCTACTGGGCCTTAAAGCAAGCAAACTTCGATCCTATAATTACGGGTGATCACCGGAAAGTTCAACTCAATGAACTTAATGAACTTCGTGATCATGCCTATGAGAACTCTTTGATCTATAAGGCCAAAACAAAGAGGCTCCATGACTCTAAGATCAAAAACCGTGTTTTCAACATCGGTGATCGAGTCCTCCTCTTTAATTCCAGATTAAAGATTTTCTCGGGCAAACTAAAATCCCGTTGGTCAAGACCATTTACCATTGTTCAAGTCTTTCCGTATGGCACCGTTGAGTTATCTTAAAACTCCGGGCCAAACTTCAAAGTTAATGGTCATCGTCTGAAGCACTACTTTAGAGGGGATGTCCCTGCTAAGGATATCCCGGATCTCTAAACCTTCCCTAAGGACAATTAAATTCAGGGATTGGGTCAAGCTAAGTGACCCTAAACAAGCGCTTCGTGGGAGGCACCCCATGCTTATCCTAGTTTATCCGTAGTAGTAATGTGTTAGCTTAGTAGTAATGAATAAATGTTTAGTTGTTGTGAGGAGGCTTGCCTCTTTCCTTTTCCATGTTTTGTATTTTGTATTATATGTCCAGGATGTCCCGGATTTTTGAAGCCTCTCGTGCTCGCGGTTTTTGTCCTTCGATCACAAGAACTTCAAATCCTCAGCTTCATTTTGGGAATCCGATATCCTAATCTTATCGACTAACGTGTATCTTTAAGCATAATTCATAAACGGCTTAGGATTTACGTAGAAACCCTTCGTAAAAACATTGAGGACAATGTTTCATTCTAGTATGGGGGGATATCTTCGATTTGATTGTGCCTGCAGCCGTTGTTTCACGTAATCCCGTTTTTACCACCAAAATTCCAAAAAAATGAAAAAATTTAAAAATTTTCAAAAATAAAATAAGTGTTTTGTCACAATTTTGACTTTCCTGCTGGGTAGAATAAGAGTAAATTTTGACCCGATCAAGCGTGTTGAGCTCTAGCTTGTTCCTTAACTTTTAGACTAAGCGTTCGCGAATATTCGCGAAGAACGAAAAATGATAGTGTTAAGTATGAGTTGGATGCTAAACAAGGATTATTTGGAAATCTTAAGAGCTCATGTGTGTAATTTGTCGCTTTTTCTCCCATAAGCTCTTAACCTGATTAATATACGTGCTACTTTTGGAGATTAAACTTAAATCAATAATTTTTATGTAGTATATAGCAAAAACTTTAGCCTTAGTTCAAATTTATACTTGAATTTTTCAAAAAGACGTTTTCCCTATATAAAAAAAAATGAAAGCATGGCGTTAATGTTTGGAGCAATGTAAAAGATGTGTCTGAAATCCCGACTCTCGCTAGCAACGAGGTGGGGTTCAAACTAAGACGTCCTTTACTTCTAGGGATTTGGTTTGTCGTGCTATCTCACTTGGAAAAAGGTGGATTTGGTGTGTCGTGATATCTCACTTGGAAGAAAGGTCTAGGTGAGGGTTCAAACTAAGACACCAATCCTTAGCCATATGCAACGGGGTGGGTTTTCAAACTAAGAACACCGGTCGTTGGTTGTGATATCCTGCTCCGTTAACCACGAGGTAGGGGTTCAAACTAAGCAACGCATTCCTAGCTTTAAGAACTTATGATTATGATGTTGAATATGTTGCAAAAAGTTCTAAAGTTTAAATCTCGAAATCAAGTTACGAAGTCTTAATAAGTTGTTGCTTTGAGTCATGATTCATTTTGAATTATGACTATGAAAATAAGTTGATCTATGGTTAAATTAAAATGAGTACACACATTCAATCGTATATCCATGTTGGGAGTTGAAAATTCACAAGTCATAAGTATGAGGGCTTAACATATAAACTTATATCGACAATGATCTTGTTTAATTGCTTAGCTTGGAACTTGTGAAAAATCGAGGACGATGAATTTATCCGTAAGGACATCCGTAGATCACTCTACGGGCGCTTCTCATTCTATGATCCCAGTATTAATAAATAAAGAAAGTCAAACTTGTTAAAAAATGAGAAAATCCAAAAATATTAGTTGTAGTTAGTGTAAATTCAGAAAATGGTGAAAACGGGGCTTACGTGTTTACTTCATAACATTGTGTGAGGACACACAATACCTTAGTTTGGGGGATTTGATAAGTGCTTAATTACACATATCTTTTACCTCTAAAAACGAGCTTAAATGACCAAAAACAGACAAAAACTGCCAAATATATGTTTGTTTTGCATTTGTATTGTGCAGGAAGTGGATATCATCAAAAAGACAAAAAAAAACCAAGCCAAAATGACAAAACTGAGCATGGAATGGAAAAGACTGTGCAAAATCAAGGCCAAAGTCCAAAAATGTCAAAGTCAGAGTCAATACTGAAGAATCAGCAGTCAAACCGGAGCCGGAACTGAAGAATACTATTGGATGCAATCTTAACCCATCTGATGGGCCGGGAAAGCCCAATAGTATAAAATTATGAAGACTGTGAAGACCAAATGGGCCCTCAATCAATTACAACAGCCCATTTGTGTGCAATTGACAAAGACTGTGAAGACTTTGAAGGCCCAATCCTAGCCCAGTTACAGCCAATCTCAGCCATTGTACAAACAAAACCCACTTCACAACCTTATTGGGCTTGAAAAAGCCCAATAACCAAACCTGTACCTTATTGGGCCCAGACACACTCAATTGGGCAAATACTAAGCCCACATGGGCAACACCAAAAACCAAAGCCCAACAAAAGCCCACAATCCTTTTTACAAAACTTTAGGGGCTAAAATTGCCAATTTTAAAAGTTGTTTTATAAAAGAAAAATGGTAAAATAAAGTGAGGGACAAAAACTGCCAAATGGCAATTCTTTTGTTATGTTGAACAGCAGGGGTATGTTTTTTGCAATTTTTCAAATTCTTTTTTATTTCTTTGTTATATAACTAGAGGGACCAAATTTGCAAAATTCCCAATATAAACTCTCTTTACTACATCATTTTTATTACCCTTTTTTAGTTATAAAACGCAAGGGCCAAATGTGTTATTTTCTAAACCTATTTTATAAAAATTCGGCTTAAATGAAATGAAAAGAAAGAAAGAGTTGAGGGACTGTTCTTGCCTCTTCCCCAAAGTTTCCTTTTAAACCTGCAACCATAAAACTGTACCAACCCCGTACCCGCCAAAACCCCTTGACAGCCCTTTTTCCAAGGTTACAAGGCCTATCCACCTCCCTACGTACCATTCCCAAGCTCACCCTTTCCACTTCCACCTCCCCATTACCCCTATACTTTCCAGTTCGGAACAAATCACTCAACCGAAGTCCCCATGAATGGTGAGATGGTGTTCAAGGCATATGGAGGGTTATGATTGCTTAGGATTACTTTGTACTCTCACAACCCATGAGCCAGAAGTTTTTGAGCTTCTATAAAAGAGAGAGAACAAGCCGAGTAGCAGAAAAACCCCCTGTTTTTTCTTTTATTTAGTTTAAAATTAAGTCTTTCACTTGTATTATTGCAATTCAGTTCACTTTAAGAGTTTTCATTGTAAGTTTGTTGGTTTTTTATAAAAAGATAAAAGTTTTTCTTGAAGTTTACTATTGTCAAAATTTGACAGTATTCTTTAAGCTTTTAATTCGTTTATTTAAACTTATAATAACCATGTGTAAACGTTGTTAAGCTTTCACTGTATAATCACTTGATTTAGCCTTTACTTCATTAAAGAAGGCTAAAAAGCCCGAAAATTTTATATTTATGGGGCGTTGTTTGGTTTTGCATGCAATTGGGTATATGAGGTATACAAATGGGTTCAAGTGCACTCAGCCAACTTTGGACTGAGTTTTGTCTTCGTGTGGGAGTTAATTTAGCCCATATAAATCACTACTTTTTGTTTGATATAAATATTTTAAGGCTTTTGAATTCTGTCAAATTTTCAATAAGGCAAATTCAGCTAAACACACTTAAGATGCTTATGCTAGCTAAAGCACATTGTTTGTGACTATTTGAGTATTTCTAGCCAATTTGCAACCTTGTTCTATCCCTTTTACTGTGACAACATAAGTCAAATTTATGCTTTGTCATGATTTTTGAAATCCCACAAGTTTTACGCCCCATTTTCAGCAGTTTATTAAGCCATTAAGCTCTCAAACATTGAAAATAAGCTCACGTTGACCCACCCCTTGTTATCTGTTTGTTACTTGGATTTGGCAACAAATGCTCTTGTGAGAGCTTATTTGCATAAGCCCATAAAGCCCCCTAGCTCTGCCTTGCATTTCCCATGGTGCTAGGACACCACCCCTTTAGATCTCTTCTAATCTATGCTTATTTGTTATCAAGCCCCTAGTTTCTTTTTGCTTTTATTGTAGTTTATTAGTTTCCTTTAATTCCCCATAAATCTTGTTAGCTTACTCTCCTCTTAGTATTGCTTATTCTAGGGCTTAAAGTCCTTTTTTCCTGTTTTATTTTAAAACTTGTCAATATAGGCTGATTACATAGTTCAGGCTTATTTAGTGGTATTATTAGATTTCCATAGTTTAATTTTAGGACTCCCCTCTCCTATTTATCTGCTCCCAATAAGTTATAGCATAGCTGAGTTCAGCTTAAATCCCAAAAAAGAAAGCAAATTAAGCTATATTAAGCTTAATAAGCTACTGCATCTGTATAAAAAAGCTCCATTTTTCTAGCTTATTAAGTTGGATTCAGCTTATGCACCTTTTATGAAAAATGCTCCCCTCAAGCCCCTTAACAACATTGCTTTTATAGCTTTTTGATAATAAGCTGTTTGGACTATCTTTGTAATCGGGGTCCACTTCAGGGACCATTTGTGTAATTTTGTCTTTTATAGTTAACAGAGTAAGTCCCCCTTGTCAGTGGTTGTTTCCCCGGCTAGTCCTTGTATCTTTGCACTGTTAGGCCCTTTAGGTTTACCACAGTTTAGTTATTATTTTAAATTTAAATAATTAAAAATTAGGTTTAATTTTAATTAGTTTAATTACTTTTATTTTAAACAGTAAATTTTGGGCATTTTTTTTATTTTTATGGGAATTTGTTAACTTTTTCTTTATTTAAATTCATTTTTTCAGAAAGAATTTTTATAAACTTTTAATTTTTTGTCTCTTTTCTATTTACTTAGTTCTTAATTAGTATTTAATCTTTAAAAATTCATGTAAAAAAATCCAAAAATTAATAAAAATTATTGTTATTTTTATATAAAATTTCCTTTTGTCATGTTGTGTCTCACGGAAAAATATAAAATTTAGTGTAGGCTTAATTTTTCTTAAATTTCAGTTTTAGACCCGTTTTACCGGGTGCGTTTTACCGTTTCTTTTAGTTTTACATTCACGATCACTCCGTTTTAGTTCCTAGTTTTTTTTTTATTTTTCAAATTAAGTTAATTAGAATTTTTAATTGTGATTTTTCGATTTAATTTAGCATTTTATTTTTCTTAATTTTTATATTTAGGTTCCCGATACTCTGATTTTGTTTCCTAGTATTTTAGTATAGATTTAATTTTAGGATTTCCCTATAACTAATTTAGATTCCACGTAAGTTTTTACGATCCCTCATTTCCTATATTCCTTATTTCCCGTAGATTATTGAGGTTTTTATTTAATTAATTTTAGTTGTAATTAAATCGTGTTTCCAATTCATATATTCTCCATCTTCATTTCTCATCAAACCAGCGACTTACTTTCAATTGCCTGCCATCGTGGGACATACGACCCGGGAATATCTCTTCCGGAATCTTTTTATAATTGATTCTTATATATTTAATCTCTTTGTGTAGATTTTGACCTTTTGCCTTGGTTAAGGGCATTTGGTTGAGATTTGCATTTGAGTTATTTTAAGTGTATACTAGCCACGAATCAATCGCCATCTAATTTTAAGACAACCGGTCTCGTACAACCATGGCAGACACTGTGCAATATGTTTTCAAGATGTCTGACAACATGAGTCACTAGTTTTGATCAACCGCCTTTGCAGATCATGCAGATGTTGTATTGCTTTGTCAACAATATACATGTTGACTATGCTGACTTGCTTTGGGAAGGATTTTACTACTCACTCGAACATCCATCAACACTTATTCCTTATCCCAGATTCACAAAGCTTATAGTGAGTCACTACATGACTGCTTTCCTTGAGATCTCGAGAAGAGCTCGTAATAAGTATCACAATTTGTACGATGATATAATGGTAAAGAACATATTCAATTCAAGGAAGCATAAGGACGAAGTTAGAATGAAAATTCCGAGATGGATGATAACCGATGAGATGAAGCTTATGGAGAACTATCGGTTGTATGTTGTGGTGTTTAGGGTAGATGTTCCTACGACTCAGTCACAACCAATTGAGTCTACCCAGGGAACGCATAGGACAAGTAGCGTCTCTAGGTCACCTAACCCTGATACGAATGAAGGAGAATCAAGTGCTCCAAGAAAGTCTACTGTTATTAGACTTTGTATTCCTCAAAGACGATCAACTCAACTTACACCACCAACACCAATCCCAACCACTGCTGAGGCTGATGACATAATATTACAAGATACAATTCAACTAAGCCTTGCTGAGCAGAAAAGTTGTAATGAGCTTGAAGCAAAGCAAAATGTACACAAAGTTAAGGAGCACTTGATTGCTGAGGAGAATGAGAAATTGGTTGAAGGAGCAGAGAATGTAGAAAAAGTTGAGGTTGATAGTTCTACCCTTAGGCAAGATGATACTCAAACTGTTCCCGGCACTAGGTTAGAGCCCAGGAGTAATAAGGAAAGTCTGGAGGTGGAGATAACTGTTGTTGAACAACCTGTAAATGTTATTGAAGAAGAAGAAGAGCAGCAGAGGATGATTATGAGTTGAGAAGAAGGAAAATGGGGTAGTATGTAGAGGAGTCTAGGAGTACACCATCTCCCACAAAAATAAGATCCCTTAGGACTCATTCTACTCTCATTCTTAGACATTCTGAGAAATCTCCAGGTGATGGACTGTCACTGAATCCACCTACTTCATCTTCATACACCATCATCATTTCTACCAGAATCTAAAGATATCTGCTACAAAAACGACCTCGTTTCCTTGTTTAAACCTAAGCTATGACATTTCAAACGATACGAGAGTTTGATGAATTACAAGGATGCAATGGGTTTTTGTTTGAACATCTAAAGACAATGTTCATGCCAAGAAAGAAGTTTAATGTGCTTGCTCAACATCTACAAGAAATCATGGAAGAGTCGTTGCCCACCATGGTAGATGATCGAGTCAAGGAGCTTACAAAGACACAAGTTCCAGTATATGTTGCACAGGGGCTCATAATGGAAAGACAACAGAGACAAGCGGATGTGGCAAAGATGATTGCAGATGCAATACAGCAAGAACGCGAGAATCTTCAGGCAGAGGTTTCTTTGCAAATTAACAATGCTATATCTAACCATATTCCTTCTCAAGTTGATTCATCTGTTAGGAATTAAATGTTAGGACATATTTTGCATGTACACCCGACTCAAGCCACTCCAGCTTCTGCACAAGAATAGCAATACCAATTATATCTGACCATGAGAGACAATCCTCAGTTATAACAAGATGACTTACCAATTTGGCTCATACTAAAGTACAAGTTTGACAGACTTCATGTGTTAGATACTCCTTGTAAACCTTCTGCCATTCGCCTAAGAGATTAGGACGTTCCTCATGATGATGCTCATCTTGAGGGGGAGAATAGTGCAAAGAGGCAGAGGACGTCTGAGCATGAAACCTTTGTGTTTGGAGAAACATCATCTGATCAAGACTATAAAAGCAAACCAGGTCCATCAACGTCAGGTAATCAAGAACAATTAGATGATTTTTATTTTTGGACGGATTTTTATGCCACAGATGATGAAGAGATTCCTACTAAGAAAGTATCATAAGAACTTGTGAATGAAATGTCGCAAATTGTTGATGAAGCAAAACTACACAAAGTTTTTGATGAAATGTTAAGACAACGATGTGCTTCATGAGATGAACATCAATACCACATTGATCAGATGCAAAACTTCTTGAAGAATGATATTGTATGGGGAAAGCAAGAAAGAAATCTTAGTCTCACCACATCCACAAAGGCCCACTCTAGTTGTTCAAATCTGCCAAAGAGATCCTAAAGCTCCTGCATTATATCTGGTTAATCAAGATCTATTGTACCTAAAGAAAAGAAGCTCATGACCTGAGAAGATTGTGATGTCTCTTCATAAGTTTCTGGCAGTTAACTTTCCTAATGATGATATTGAAGAAAGAACGTCAAGATGGATAGACAAGTGTGTAAAGAAGTTTAATCCATATGCTTGATACAATGTCAAACATTGGAAGAATCCGCATGCAAAGATCTTCTGCATCAAGAAACAAAAAGAGCCCAGAATGCCAAAGGAAGTAGTCTACTTAAATTCAAAGATTTTTCAAATCATCAAGACTTATTGAGAACTAGGATATGAGCACAAGTTTATAACAGAGATTGTTGCAAGAAGAGCAAATGGCAACATAGTGTCAATCACTGAGTCAGATTACAAGAACCTCACCCACAACAAGAACGATTATTGAGGATATGTATATGATCATTGTTAACAGTAAGGTAGACGACTATGCTGAGACTGGTTTTTTGTGGTCATTGTCAGTTCATCATCAGGGATGTACATGGATGAGGTGTCCATTTTATTCACTTTTTTGGGGTCAGTTAAGCCCTTTAATTCCATGATTTATGCCCATAAATAGGCTACTTAATTAATTCCTTTCTTGTTATTTAGCATTGGAAGGAATTTGGATGGATATACACTGACTTGGGCTTATTTGGAGAAGAAACAGACAAGACTACAAACCTACACCAACATCTCTCAAGATTATGTTCTCAGCGGCTAGAGACGGCGTCACAAGATACACATGACGCCGTCACGATTCATCCCACGAAGGTTGTTTTGTAACAATATCTCCCGATGGGTCATGCTGTAGACCTCCCTAGATCTAAGAATATTCTACTTCATGATGCGTCTACGATTATAACGCTTGACTCCGTCGCTACGATTTTTTCTATATATGCAAACCCGAAATTAGGGTTTTAAGGGTGTGTAACTTTAGAGTAAAAAAGGGAGACGGACCCTAGTTCGTTTGGCAGCTTATTAGGACAATTTTAGGGCTTCAAAACCCTATTGTAACTCCTTTTATTCATGTTTTAATCAAGCAAGATTATCTTAATCATTCAATATGTCTTGTTGTTTGAATTTAATTATGTCTCGCTTTATCTTTAACATTGCTTGGTAAAACTCCTTATTGTGTTCAGTTATGATTGTTATGAAACTTAAATGAGATCTTAAAGTGGTGTTGCTTCTTTGTGATGAATATTACATTGTTAGGCTAAGAAAACCAGTTTTGTCTGTATCGCTCGTTGATATGTTTAGGGAAACATGATTCGTGTAGAAAGGATCCTGGATAAATCAGTTTCATACCTATGCCCCTTAATATGGTTGATCCACTTTTAATATATTTCAAATGCATTTAATATACTCTTGGGGGCCTTGTAATAGTCTTCATACTATCTTAATTGTGCGTTGCCTCAACGGAATATTAAGTAGACGGCAGGTTCGTGTAATCTGTTCATGACCTAGGAAATAATTACATAGATCATTCACCAAGTGTGACACAACAACATAGAGAATCAACTCTAGGGAGTAATACATGATTAAATGAATACAATCTTTTTATTATATTGTTATCACCATTAGCATAGTTTATTATTTAGTTTAATAGCTAAAACCAACCAAACCTCTCAAACATATGATTTACCTGCTTTCATAAAATATAAAAACACAAAAAATAATCTTCTCTCAACCCTAGAATTCTGTTAGACTGTGATCAAGCCTTCCCAACCTATTCCCCTAGAGAACGATAACAACCCCCAAGTCTTGCCTATACTACTACTGTAACAATCTGTATTTTCAGGTCATTGCACGACGTCAATAAATTCACTATTTACTTTTAGTATTGTACGCGTTTGCTTTTAAATTGAAATCGTTAAGTTAAATCGCGTAAGCTAAAAATTATCATTCAATGTAAACGGGCATCAAAACAATTAAATTTTTACATCAAGCAAGTGTTAGATAATTATTTAGAGTATACTTATTAACTTTGCATATTTTTTATTGGTTACGTAAAGTGGTTACGTTTCGCAATTAAATGCATTTAGGCATACCCGGAAGCACCAATACCTATCTATACTCAATCAAATACCCACAATTATACCCAATACTCAAAAGTTATACAAATTCCTTATATATACATACACATGGCCGGATATATATATGATAAAACACAAAGAAGATATTTATTTTGACTTTGCAATCTATCACATGTTATATAATCTTTCAAGCAAACTCCACCAATCAAGTCTTACATTTTCCAACTCTTGTAAGAACCCACTCCCCATCCCATGAGTTTCTTACACAATGGTCATTCAATATCTAACCATAGTTAACTTAAAGTGACCTTGGTTAGTTAGTTCATGCTATAAAAGGGTACACTATGCAAGTAAACATCACACACTTTATTTTCACTAGAAAAACTTCACTCATTCTCTCCTTTTCTCTTCATATCCCACGGCCAAACTCAAACCCTCTAAATAATCCATACACAATTTATTTTATCAAGTATACAAGTAAAATAAGATCATAACTAAGGTGATACAAGAAGGTTTGGAAGCTTGGTTAAGCATTTACAAGGGTTAAGCAAGAAAAATACAAGATTAGGGTTTCATAGGAATTAGGGTTTTCATTGTATTGGAAGCTTGGGTTTATCATCTAAACTAGGGTTTAGATCTTGTTGTTCATCATCACACATCATATTAAGGTTATCTAAAAACCCTAATCTCTTTACATTCATGATTTTATGTGTATATAATGGTTATATAGTTAATCACCATCTAGGAAACTTATTTACTTATAAAATGGATTTTTACACTTGATTATGATTTGGTATACTTTTACATATGTTATATGGATGTTAATATCATATTGGAATGGAAGTGTAAGTATTGTACAAGTGTGGTTTATGTATAAAAAGTGTATATAAACAAGTTACATAAAAAGTATACTTATTAAAGTTTATGAGCAAATAAGTATGTAGACTTATGGATCTTGTGATTCTTGGATAAATGATGGACTAAGGACCTTAAGTATGTAATACATGTGATATTAACGGTTGTAATGGACTTGTAACAAGTGTACTAAACTAGAAAATTACAAAATCAAGTTTAAACATGTTTTTAACCAAAAACCTCAAAGGGTCTGATCAAATTTGAATTTTAACCTATTTATTTTATTATTTTTAAGAATACTACTTGTTAAAAGGATCGTTTGGCAATATAGAAGACTTAAAAAAAGATTATATGAAGGAGATACAACATTTACAACTTACGCGATAATAAACGGGTTTATAACAGAAATTTTATAAAAACCATTCACTCTTAACTTCTGATATATAAAAATGGTTATTTTTCTTAGATAGTACTTATTTTTAAGATTCCAAAACATTAAGAATCATAATTTTTGGATCAATAACGAAGGAATTATGAATTTCGCAAGTTTACGATAAATAAAGTTTATAAAAATAAATTTATAAACTATGAACAGTAAAAATAACTATTCATCTCAGATACATATTTTTGAAAAATATCATATGTTGATAGAACTTTTAATTACGAAGACGTGCTCAAAAGAATCACTAAAATCGGAGCTAAAACGAATAAAATACGATATTTACGGGTTTACGACGACTAATTTTATAAAAGCCCATGAGCAGTAAAACTACTGTTCATCAGAGGGTTAGAAATATAAAAATGTCATATTTTGATACATCGTCTTAATACGAAAGCGTGGACGTAAAGAACGTACAAAACGGGCTTAAAACAAGAAAGTTACGTCGTTTTTACTAACGTGGTATTTATAAACGTTTTTACTTTATAAATATGATTTCACAAATGCATTTAGATGGTGATGTAGATATATTTAATTGTATATGCGTTACTTAATCCAAATTGCTATAGTACTTATACGACGTCTTATTTAATTAGAGTTGCATTACGGTCAGTACCGTGACGCCATTTTTGTCTAGACGTGGATCATTTATTCCACCAGATGTGTTTATTAGCCCACGTTTTTACTTGTTTTGTTATACTTTACAACTTTTGAGGGGTAGAGAACATTGCTTGTTAACAATCTTCATTTACTTGTGGGTTTGAATTTATTACATGCTCATAACAATTCGTTTTACAAACTGGTCTACATACTCAATTACTTATTTTGGGACGAAATACACTGCTTGTTTCACTTTATTTTTGAACCCAAATGATTACGGATAAGCTTAAGCGGATTGAACTGTGAATTACTTGGAGGGTAAGCGTGAATGTTATAAAATAGATCTATTCGGGTTTTGTGTGACAACCCAGTTCGGGTTATTTAGCTATCACAGGGCAAATGTACGTTATAGCATGTTCAGAGGCACAACATTACATTGGAACACGAACAAATTACGGTTGCCTGTTGAATTTAAAGTGGCATATATATGAGTCTACGCAATAGTTTCATGATCTTAGAGTAATCGTAATCATTGTTTTATACACACAGGAATATGTACGTTGCCTTGAATAAAGTGGCAATACATACTTTGAACAATTGGGGTCCAACTATACATATGTTTTTGTGACTATTTGGGGATTAAAATGGTCATGCATGCTTTATCAAACACTCTTGGTTTTATAACATTCATTTAACCTACGTATTTGTGACTATTTGGGGTTTTTAAATTGGTCATGCATAAATTTAATACTCTTGATTCTTCCAATCATTTATACATACATTTTTGAGAAACATATAAGGATTGGAACGATCATACATACTTTACGAACTTTGGTTCAACATTTATACTTAAACAAACCTATGAACTCACTAACTTTATGTTGACACTTTTTAAGCATGTTTTTCTCAGGTGAATTAGATGCTTGGCTTATGTGATGTGAATTGGAGTCTAAATAATTCAAGATTTCTTTTCAAACGAGACAGTTAGAGGTCGTTCTCTCATGACTTGAGCAATGGTACTATGAAGTAACGCTCCTGGAAACATATTCCACTGCGACCCATTTTTGGGGGTGTTACACATTGGTAATCAGAGCCAAGGTTATAAAGAACTAGGTTGCATATCTTACCTAAACTATAACCATTTTCAACGATCACTTTTTCAAAAGATTTTAGCGGGACATACATACATTGTTTGTTGCATTAGTTGGTCATACTAGATCTAGTAAGGAAAAGCTTCTCACCTCCTTAATAGGGGTTTATGACCAATTAAAAAGGAAAACCGTTACTTTCTTTTTCCTTAAATGTCATATTAATAACTCATTAAATATTTACATTAACTATTTAACATAAGTTATGCTTATCACATAAATATATTACATTTAATATATTCTTTAATTGTTTTACGTATTAACGCGTGCGTCCCCGTAGGCTCGAATAAATAATCCGGACATATATTAATTTATACTTGGACATATTCCAACAGCTCCCACGTGGACATGTATAAATAACATAATAACATTGGTAAGCGTCTAGCAACATGCTTTAGCAATAAACGTTACACCGTCTTGAATATACGCGTATGTATAACGCCACGCGTAACCACTAGGATCAAAGTATAATCCCTCTACTTCAACACACACAATACGTTCTTTAGCAAACAATTAAGTATGCTAGTACTAGTAGTGATAAGCAATAAAACCACCACGTTCTCGTAGAAATCAACGATTGAAACCCTTGTGGTTTTTCCCCTTGGATCGAACCAACACAAGAACCGAAAAACCCTTTTGAGTTTTGGTTGATCGAATAAACAAAAGAGATGGAGAGAGATTTAGGGATTATATTTTTCAAGGTCTCTCAACAATGAATCCCTTAACCTTTATTTATAGGCTAAATTCCTTGTGCTTGCAAGGAAAACCCTCTCACCTCCTTAATAGGGGTTTATGACCAATTAAAAGGAAAACTGTTACTTTCTTTTTCCTTAAATGCCATATTAATAACTCATTAAATATTTACTTTAACTATTTAACATAAGTTATTCTTTATCACCATAAATATATAAAAAACTACATTTATATATTCTTTAATTGTTTTACGTATTAACGTTTTGTGCGTCACCTGTAGCTCGAATAACATAATCTCAGGACATATATTAATTTATACTTGGACATATTCCAACAGCTCCCACTTGGACATGTATAAATAACATAATAACATTGGTAAGCGGCTTCTAGCAGCAATCACGCAATGCTCCAAAAATATCCGAGTGTGGTTTCATAAAGTCACAGATAAATGATTTAGGTATTTACAATCCTTTGTTTCTGATACCGTGTTAAAAATGGATATGGTAAGTTTTCATTCCTTTATTTAAAGATTATGTTTCTCGTCTTTTATGTAACTAATCAAGTTTACGAAATCAATGAGACACAGTCTATATGAGTCTTTTCGGTACGGCCTTACACACATTGATTAATTATTCGAGGGACCCAGTGGCATATTCTTCAACATTTGAAGGAACAAATTCTTTATTGATTACAAGTGTCATGTCACCATGCTTCATATCTCTTCTGAAATAATCCTTAATAATAACTACTTATTCAGGATAACCAAAACCAATCAAGAAGGATTAATCTCGCATGCAAGACCTACTTGCATTCAAGTCATAAGGATTTTATAAAAATCACTTCAAGATTTACTTAATGACGCCCGGATTCCATAAAGTAAGATTCTTGTTAGTTGGGGGAGGAAAATCCAATAATCCATATGAGGAAATATCTTTGTGAGTTTGGTGGAATCATCCTTAATATCAAAAATATCAACCAATCCACTCAGAATTGTCTTAGTTTAACAAATTCCCACATTTGTTATTCGGGCAACGGATTATTTAGGCTAATAATGAAAATATTTATTATGGATTAAACATGACAAAATATAGGATACAATTTAAGATATAAAATAACAAAAAATACCAAGTATCTTATAGAAAATAATTTGTTCAAACATCCCTTATCAAATACAAAACACAGTTTACAGGAAAACTATAGTAAAACGAAGTCCCATGCTCCTAGCATGTTGAATAAGCTTTCCATTTGGTTAAAGCCTTCGTAAAAGGATCAGCCTGATTGTCATCTGTGTGAACTTTAAGAGTTTATTTCGCCCCCAGTGGCAATTCTCTCTGCGACATAATGATATCTCCTTTGGTAGTGTCTGGCGAACCCTACTGAACCCACGGTTCGTATAGCGAAATGTTAAGTGCGGCCTGATTATCGCAAAACAAATTTGTAATAGGTTCGTTTATTGTTGGTACGATACAAGCCTTGAATATAAACTTACTAATCATTAGCTTCACACGCAGCTTCTGAAGCTAAGCTATGTATTCTGCTTTTGTAGCAGACAGCTGCAGTTTGTAGTACTTTAGCTTGGGGAACCTTTCCAGTCCACTGCCGCCTCTATTCAAATGAAAACATATCTGTACTGAAGATTTTGTATCATCTCTATCAGTCTCAAATCTAGCATCGCAATAGCACTCAACTCGAGTTCAAGCTTCCGGATTTCCTACATAAAAACAAAAACATATATCTTTTAGTATTCTTAAATAACTTATGAATGGTTTTCGCTGCAGTCCCACGTAAGGTTCAACCAGGGTTCTGTTGTGAAACAGCTTGTTTATTGTTGCGCGAACGCAAAATCAGGTCTAGCGCATCTCACTGCATACATAAATGGAACCCACAGCAGATGCATAGGTACATTTTGAATATGCTTCACTCTTCGGTGTTGAAGCACCTTGTGTTTTATTCAAGTCAAGTCTTTCTTACATGGGGATATTACCACGCTTGGAATTATCCATCCTATATCTTTTCAAGACTCTTATCCATGTAAGCCACTTTGATTAGGTCCATCAAATCGCTTTCGACCTATGTCTATAGATTTTGATTCCAAAAGAAAGAATAAAGCGCTTCCCTTAAATCTTTCCATAGCGAAACACTTTCCAATAATCATTACATTTGTAATTGGAATGTGATTTCCCATGATTTATTATGTTCATCTGCAATATAAGATGAGGAGGAATGTAATAGTTCTCCCACTTGCCTTTTGATATACACATGGCTCATCAAGATTTTGAGTAAATCAACACCTTTTGATTTCCTATCAATCTTTTATTCCAGCTTCTTGTTGCTTGCTGAAGACCATAAATGGAATCTTTGATGCTTGCTGACTTTTCTGGATGTTTAGGATCAAACCAAAACCTTTCAGGTTGTTACCAATGTAAATGTCTTCATCATGGTGACCATTTTAGACGGCGAGTTTTGACATCCTATTTGCCAGATCTCATAATCATAGAAATGCCGCTTTAGAATTGAGAATCCTATTTGCCCTAATGTCAGGACGGGTGAGAACGTTTCTTCATAATAACCCCGTAGTGTTGAGTATAACCCTTTGCTCACAGATGTGCTTTAATAGGTGTCCCTCTTCTCTTGTGTAATTTCAATCCATGTCAGTCTTTATCTTAAAAATCCACTTACTCCATACCAGTTCTTACAATTAGGAGGAAAGACTCGACCATGACCCTTAACATATTATCTATCAATGGATTTGCATTTCCGCATCATTGCATCGATTCCATTGTCAGACTTGAGATCTAACATGGCTTTCTTTATAGCTAGTGGGTTCATTAATATCCAAAAAATATATGCTACCTTACCCTACATTTATACATAAGCGTTTTGGAGCTCGATGTGTCCTTTCAGATCTACGAATCAGAATCACTTCCTCTTGAGGGGGTTCAAAACCGTTCAAACCTCCTAGGGAATTTCGCTATGAATTCAGAAAGTGATGTAATCATCATCTTGAATTTTCTTCAAGACCTTCGGCCCCTCCCTCTGATACTTGAAGTTATGAGATTTTTCTCAAAAAGAAATCAGCAATACGCTCGCTAACAATATTTTGTTTTCAGGTGGGATGTAAAAATAGTAAACTCTATTGTTTCCGCTTGGGTATCCTATAAAGATACACTTAAAGATCTTTTGTTGGAGTTTGTCAGGCGTATCCACTTCACCAAGCGCCTAATCCCCAGGACCTTAAGTAAGGACAAGCTTTGGAACTTTTCCTATACCCATAATTCATATGGAGTCTTATCAACCTTCTTGGTTGGAACCATATTGAGAATGCGTGTTGCAGACTCTAGAGCATAATCCCAAAAGGATAACGGCAGAGTTGTAAGATTCATCATAGATCGAACCATGTTTAACAAAGCTACATTTCTCATTTTCAGGACCCACTCATTTGTGCTTGTGGTGTATATGGATGGAGTAAGCTAACTGGCGATTCCACAAGCTTTAAGAATAATCTTTAAAATCTTGGTTATGTATTCGCCATCCTAGATCTGATTCGAAGAGCCTTGATTGTCTTTCCGAGTTGATTAGTCCACTTCATTCTTAACACCTTGAATGTGTCACAGGACTTATTTTAGTTTAAGAAGATAAACATAACCATAATGACTATAATCATACGTGAATGTAATGAAGTACTAGCTATTGTCTTGACACATGTCTCTGTGGACCACAAATCAATATGTATTATTCCAAGAGAATCTTAGTCGCCTTTCGGGACGATGTGGAAATGATTTCCTTGTCATCTTGCCCGATAACATGCTACGCATTGATCAATGGACTCTATATTCTGTTGATCTTGAAATCCCTTCTTGTTGCAGCTTTTAACACGTTTTCTTGTTATTATGAGCAAGACGGCAGTGCCACAGATAAGTATAGTCCAAATTACGTTTGGCTCTTTTAGTGCTAACATTATAAATAGAATTATTATTTGGTACATGATTCATATACGTGTTCATATTATAGTATGTATATTACTATGAGGGTCTTACATATATATATATATATATATATATATATATATTAATCTTATAGGGGATGGGGATCATGGAAACCTTATTTTGGTGGAAACCCACAGAAAAGAAAACCTAAAAAAACCAATCAAAGTGCCCTAATAAAAAACAAACAGATGCCCTAATTTTTTCAGCTAAAAATTATTTTCAGGCAAATATGGCCTCGATTTACACTCTGTAAAAACCAAAAAAAACAAACAGATGCCCTAAAAAACTAGGGCATCTGTTTGATTTTTTTAGGGCATCGTTGGGTTTTCTGGGTTTTTAGGAAAAATAAGGTTTTTCCCTAGAACCCATCCCTATGTTATTTATATATATATATATATATATATATATATATATAATATATATATTATATATATACTATATTTATATATATATACTATATATATATATATTATATATAACAGAATTAAAAAACAATAAGCCATTTCAAATAGAATAAAACTTCGAATGTATATAATTGAACCAAATATACATTGTAATGTCGTACATAATCAAATTCTCAACTACCATAATTTAAAGACTTATGACTCTTCCCCATCCTAGCTTGCCGTTGCATGGTTTCACGAGAACATAACTTTTGCGCTCCGATTGTAATTTTGGTGCAGAATTGTAATCACTAACTTTTTGTATCGTAGTTGGTGGTGTAACCTGTAGTAAATAAAAAATGATTGTATCAAACATTGAATTAAATATGAAGAATTATATATATGTAGGTTGAAAAACACATGTATGTACCTCTTCATCAACAATAACTTGATTCTTTGGCCATGCAAAGAAATTACCTATGCCATCCTTAACTGTTTTTAACCCATTATTTCCTACGTCCGGTATGCATGCGGCATCCACTAACGATGAATCAATTGACATTTTGTAGCAATCATTTGGGAGCGCTTGGTTATGCAACATTTGTTTTCCCGCAGACTTGTATACGGTACCTAAAGCAACAATATTTGATTTCTTTAAGTGCCACAGTTTGTACTTAAATGCCTAAAAAGAATTTTTGCATGTATATATCAAAAATTATTTAAACAAAAGAATAACAATACACATGTTGAAATACATACTGTTGGTAGTTCTTGTGTTGGAGACACATTTCCTTGCGATTGGGAATCTTGAGACCTGTTTCTTCGTGACTTAGGCGTTTTCTTAGGTCCGACAGTTTTAACAGGTTCCTATATGTTTATATAAAACACGGTACATTAGTCATGTATGTAAAATTCAAAAATCAAAATCATTGTTTCCATTACCTTTTTCGAAGTAATTACAAGCCCATTCGACTTCTTCTGAATTCTCTCATCTTTATCATGTACAACAACACTTGACTGAGTTTCGTCCACCTCATAAGTGCCCCTTGGAGTCACCTGCAATATAAATTAAGAAATACATTGACTCATCAGTTTATGTTCAGTGTCTGCTATCATTAGCATCAGTGGTGTTAGCATTAGAAAATGAAACTGTTAACAACATAAAAAATGGCTTACATCTGAGGCTACTTGCAATTGAGATGACAAATTCAACTGTACCCCTTGTACAGCCAACTGATTCATCAGTTGACTAAGCATTCCCTTTGTTTCTATCATCTCATTGGACAATTTATTGACCATATCTTTTTGTGTCATCTCGATGGACAATTTCTTGACCAATTCATCTTTTTGTTGACTCTTGCGTCTCTCATTATCAAGTTGAGTTTGAAGTAACTCAATTCTTTTATCAGTTGCTTGTCTGCTTCGAGGAAGATGAAAATACCTCTTGTATGTAACTCCACTTCCCACTCCTCTTGCATAACCTCCATTTTCCTTACCAAACACAACTGTCATGGGATCAGTTCCATCATCAAGATTCAAGGTTCCTTCCTTGATCTTGTCATCAGCTTCTTTCTGCACAAAAATATGGGAAATAGGTTATTAAATGTAAATAAGCATAATAATAGAATTTGCAGTCAAACTTACAAGTTTATCTCCCACTGATCTAATCTCATCATCTGTAAATTCTCTGTCTTTGTTTACCCTTCCTTTCAACCATATTATACCACGCTTCATCTGCTTTAATTTATTTATTTTCGATCTAATAAACATCAAATGCATACACATGTAAAGTTAAACCAAGATAAATGAAAATATGAGGGTATTAAATGCAAATGTGCAAATTGTGCAATGTAAACAGATTCATTTCTCAAACTCATCTCTCAATTTGTAAAACAAACATTATGTAATCTTACCATTTTCTCTTTCACAAAAACATATCCACCTCTACTCGTAATATTTAGTGTGTGTAAAAGCTTTGTGCATCCACTACCACAATTTCCCTATGGGTGATTTCCGGCGCCACCACTAACACAATTTCCTGGCCAAAACTACTTCTAATTAACGTATCTCTACCTTTTATTAATTAACTTCTATCGATTTTGCTTATTCTTTATGGCAGATCGTTAGTCATAATTATTTTGGGTATGCAATCGTTTCTTAGGGTAGGGTTTTTCTAGTGGCGGCGTTCGATCTATCCTTTTTACACATCTATAGGAATCGTCCCATAATTGATGTCACTAAATGTCATAATTCGGTGTGACCTCTTTTATGGCTAGTCGATCCATGTGGTGACTGTTTATTTTTTATGGATCGTGATTGTTGGTGATTGGCTCGTGTATTAAGGATTAAACCTTTTGTTAAGGTTACATTCTGAATCCATGGCTGTTACAGATCTGTCATTTGGTTGGCGATCTTATTCTTTATTTTGGGTGGTGACGGCGAGATCAAGAAACCCTAGTTTTCTAGGGTTTTTCCTTGTAATGTATATATTTTCTGGTTCGCTGAGGGTTATGGTTCTCTCAACGTGACGATGATCTTGTTTAGGTTTTCGTCTATGCCACTGGTAACATGTAATTCGTGCATAAGTTCATTACTTTAGGGTGATGGATTTTTGGTGGGCATTGGTACTGATTCGAGTTTTCAAGATGCAAATCGTCCTGATTAGTATGACGTTGAGATTCATGGAAGTGCTTGTGATGTGGAGGCGATCCTTGGGGGTGCTGTTTGGTTTCGTGGGTTTGGGGAGGAAGAAGTACATGCGGTGGTCACGTGGTCAGTGGGTGTTTGCTAAACGTGGGAATTTTCTTCCGCATTTTTTTGGATTTGTTTGTCCTTGATACAACCAATCATTAGCTTTGGATTGTTATATTAATGCTATGGAGCCATGCGAGTTTCTATTCGTAGATTGGTGGTTGTTTCGAGATTAGAAGTACCGTGTGAATGTAAGCACGGTTATGGGTTCTCTGTGATGCTTCTGCTCATCAGGAGGACATTGTAGCATTCTAGTACGTCCACTCCCAATTCTTATCTTGAAGACGGAACGATTGTTAGTCGGCTGCATAAGTTGGACACATGGGAATCATGTTTTGTATTTTAATGTTTTGTGTTCTTAACATAGTGGGTAGTCATAAGAGTGGTTTGTCACTCTTATGTTGGGTTATTGGTTGTTGCACGTTTTTGTGTGCATGGTTGTAGCCCATGTAACGGGCCGAGATTTTAGGATTTCACCTACATCCGTTTGTACTTCAATGTTTTTTGGTGTAATAAAATTTACCGGAGAAACCCTTTACTCAAAAAAAAACATATGGTTTAGGGTTTAGGGTTTAGGGTTTAGTGTTTAGGGTTTAGGGTTTAGGGTTTAGGGTTCAGGGTTTAAGGTTTAGGGTTTAGGGTTTAGGGGTTAAGGTTTAGGGTTTAGGGTTTAGAATTTCGGGTTTAGGGTTTAGGGTTTAGTTTTTAAGGTTTAGGGTTTAAGGTTTAGGGTTTAGGGTTTACTATAAAAATTAAATATTACTCAAGTATTCCCGCTAAAAAAACTCTTTTTTTAACTATGAAGGTTTAGGGTTTAGGTTTTAGGGTTTAGGGTTTGCGGTTTAGGGTTTTGGATTTTGGATTTAGGATTTAGGGTTTACTATAAAAAATAAATTTTACTCAAGTTTACCCGCCAAATAACTCTTTTTTTAACTATGAAGGTTTAGGGTTTAGGGTTTAGGGTTTAGGGTTTAGGGTTTAGGATTTTCGGTTTAGGGTTTACTAAAAAAGTTAAAATTTTATTCAAGTTTTCATGCCAAAAAAACTCTTTTTTTAACTATGAAGGTTTAGCGTTTAGGGTTTAGGGTTTAAG